>LRSR01003593.1:0-20810 GCA_001579985.1 Hypsibius dujardini
CGCCCCTTTTGCCCATACCCCGGACCCTCCACTAACTGACACTCAACTAAAGATATTACAAATTCCTTAAAATACAAATTTACTTCAAATAAAAACTTCAAGGCACTTGCATTTAAACAAAAAATGAAACCTTCAAAGATCAAAGTTCATAAAAATGCTCTTGCCAGGGTTCGAACCTGAGACCTTCTCCGTGTAAAGGAGACGTGATAACCACTACACTACAAGAGCCGATTGAAATCTGGCAAAGTTTTGTCAATACGCGTGTCTGGTCCAACTTGTTGTTTCCCTCTCATACTTTTGAATCGATAAAACTGGCAAACTTGGTCCATGGAGATTTAATTGAACAAACTACAAAGCTTTGGCGGATTTTGGCCTAGCTTCCATGTACCAGTCAGGAATGAACTTCCAAGCGGAATCCGGTGCTTCAACGGTGCAGGCTATTTTCTCCGCACCCGGATTCCACTCAAACCGATAGATGGCCCTAGACAGACACACACGAACAAATTGAACGGTCCACGGCCAGATCTTGTTAAAAAATCAGTTTCTTACTTGTCATACTCCTCCACGGCAATTTGACGGACAAAGAGTAAAAAGTCTGCCAGGAAATTGGCGCAGATGTTGGGAAGCCATGGCTGCCCGTTTTCCTATAATCATGAAGCAACGCGCAGTTTTACTGATTAGCTTTTCCGTTCTCAACAGCTCGAAAAATCCCTCCTAGCTGGTCAGCATTACTCGAACTCTCCTGGAAATGGACTGTGTGGGTATCTCCTCGGTCGAGCTGACCCGTCCGTAATCATTCCGGAATCCCACCACAATTAAGGGAACACCCGCAATGAAGCTTTGCGCCCAAAACTTCATCAGTTTATGGTTGCTGCAACACAGAAAATGTCGGTCTGCCTGCCTGTCTGCCTGTCTGCCTGTCTGTCTGTCTGTCTGTCTGCCTGTCTGTCTGTCTGTCTGTCTGCCTGTCTGCCTGTCTGCCTGTCTGTCTGTCTGCCTGTCTGTCTGCCTGTCTGTCTGTAGTGAATCATTGCCTGGTTATCTTTGCGCGTCTGCTGAGCTCACCAAAAATTCTGGTATTGCCGGTTATTTTCAATGTTTCGGGCAGTTTTCAGCTCCACATAACGGTCCGGCGCCTTTTCGGTCCCGACTTCGGGGTCGTAGCAGTCCATCTCAGCGCCGTAGAGGATACCGGTATTTTTGAGCCGTGAGAACAATACCGTCTGAAAGCTCTCAAAGTTATCGACCGGCTTCCTGAACTCCTTCTCATCATCCGGCTGGTTCGTCATGTACTGCTCAAACTTGAATCCCCTGCAAAGGTAAGAGAGGACGAGAATGGAACGTAAGACATCTGAGTCAGTCAATGTCTGCTTCCGTATTTTGACAGCTTACCAGTACATGAAGGTTCGATCCTTCTTCGTTTCACTCAACCGTCGGGATTCGTGATTCCGGTTCTCGAAAGACGACATGTAGAGGATGCCGTCGATCTTGCAGACGCACAAAATCCATCCGTTCTGTCGGTCGTAAGGCGTCGTGAGGAGCTCATGCAGTTTTCCACGCCAACAGACCATTTGAATTTTAGAACTGCAAAAGAATCACCATCACAATGTTAACTCAGGGCTTGATTGATTGATTCATCAACAAAATTTCCGAAGTTTCAATTTTTTGATCCAAATCACTGCAAAACGTTTGACGCCAAGATTTCTAACACCTTTTCACTCCAAATTTGATTTTAAATCGACTGACATTAGCAGCATCTGATTTGGATGCTAGGGGGCGGAGCTATGGCTCATTTCGGTAATGTCACTCGGACGCCTGGACTGACACTACCCCATAGCTCCGCCCCCTGGCATCCAAATCAGATGCTGCTAATGTCAATCGATTTTAAATCAAATTTGAAGTGAAACGGTGTCAGAAATCTTGACATCAAACGTGTTGCAGTGGTTTGGATCGAAAAATTGAAACTTCGAAAATATTGCTGATGAATCAATCAATCAAGCCCCGGGCCATAACACAAAGTAGTGCGGCTATTTGTGTCTTCCTTATTTTTTTCTGAAACCGCGAATGTGATTTCTAGCCCAAGAGCCCAATATAAAATTATAATATATGAACAGGTATTTTTGAAAAATCACCAAATCACAATTGAAATTAATCTGAACCGCACTAAAACGAATGCATCAGACAGAATGATCAATCAAATGAATCAATCAATCGACAACAAAAACATATAAAGACAGCAAATCAATCGATCAATCAATCGACAACAAAAACATACAAAGACGGCAAATCAATCAATCAACGCAAGGAGCAAAGCACCCACCGAAGCTTGTTAAATTCTGTGGGATGGTGAGCAATCCATTGCAGTAGGAACTCCAAATGCTCCGTCATCTTGTACTCCTGCTTATGATCGATAAACACATCCATCCCCTGGTCCAAGTTGATGTTGAGGTGCGTGACAACAGGACCCGGGCCACGACGTACGAGAGGTTTCAGCGCACGAGCATCGTCGTGATACTGTCGCCGCTGATCATCCCGCCGGCTGAGACTAAAACAGCCAACTTCCTGGGGCTGAGAGAAGCTGGGAAATCCACCGTCAAACTGCTGAATGTCACGCATGGAAGAGCGCGGGAAGATCGGCGCTCCGAGGGCCATTGGGGAGCCGGTCGGAAATGGGCTCGAACTCAGACCGCAGTCAATCAATCAAGCCACCGCAACGCCCAAGCAGTGCTGGTCCAAGTTATGTGCTCAGTCAGTGAGCCACAGAATTTCGAATTTCCGCAAGAGCAGAAAGCACGTCAAGAACGATGCATTTTCAGAAAAATTTGAAATTGAGTGAATTTCTAAATTTGATGCGGAAATGTTTGAGAAACTTCTGGAACGGCGCTCTAAAGAAGGCCGAAGAGAAACAAAATGACATTTGGGCTTGTGCATTCTTCGCTTTGCTAGAAATCAAGCAAATCAAGCAAATCAAGCAAATCAAGCAAATCAACAGAGTGGTTGGGCGTTGGGGCGAGTCTTTGCAGGTTGATTGATTGATTGAGTACGCTGGGACGGTTTGGCTGATTGGCTTATCGGCCCGGGTCGGCCTATACCAACTCTATTCCCGTCACGGATGTAAATAATCACTCAATCAATCATCGATGTAGATTAAATGCTTTTCATCCCTTAACCAGCATCCGGGCCCTTAACCAGCAGGAACAAAGGCGTTCCTATCGGCGGAGTTAATCAATCAATTGATGCAGATAACATGCTTCTCAGCCCTTAACAAGCAAGAACAAAATCCTTAACCAGCGGGAACAAAATCATTAATTAACAGGAACAAAATCCTTAACCAGCAAGTAACCAGGCAATGCTTGTTCCTAAAACTATAGCGGATTTCGTTCAGACTATTTGTTTTATTGTGTGCCCTTGCGAATGAGGATTTTTCGGTTTTGAATTTTCCAAGTTCGAGTCCGTGAACGAATCTAGCTTTTTATTTAATTACTCTTTAAACCGAACGGAAGGATTTTTTTCTCGTTTCCCTTTTCGGATTCAACGTGTTCGTTTTTCTGTCTGTTCCGTTTTTGGGACGAAGTTTGGTCGTTTTGGAACTGCGCACCAAGTATTGTTACATTATTGTTATTGTTCGACTGAAGCAGAGAAACTCTTGCGGAATGTATAAAATCTTTTTGAAGGAAGTAAAAAAAACACGTGGCAAAACTTCAAGCTGCCCGAAATAAAGCCATTTTTTTACCGGCGCCCAGCAAAATGGGGTGATCGGAGTTTGAGCCAGTTATGGCCAATGCGTGCAGCTCTTTCTCACATCGGTTGATTCATTGATTTAACACCGGATCGCCAAAATTATTTAAAGTCAATCAATCGATCGACTGAGCAAAGACTGCGTAGTCAGCTGTGATCAAAAACAGCTGCACGCATTGGCCGAAATTGGTTCAAACTCCGACCGCCCCATTTTGTTGGGCGCTGATAAATAGTTGGCTTTAATTTGGTCGATTGATTGATTGACTTCGATCTGGTGTTAAATCAGTGAATCAAGCGATGTGAGAAACAGCTGCACGCATTAGCCAAAATTGGCTCAAACTCAGACCACCTTATTTTGCTGGGCGCCGATAAATATTTGGCTTTAATTTGGTCGATTGATTGATTGACTTCGATCTGGTGTTAAATCAGTGAATCAAGAAACAGCTGCACGCATTGGCCAAAATTGGCTCAAACTCCGACCACCTTATTTTGCTGGGCGCCGATAAATAGTTGGCTTTGATTCGGTCCTTCGAGATTGGAAGGTGTTGAGAGATTCTCATTTCCAGAGATCGGAAGGCAGAGAAACTATCAAGTAAGTCTCCAATGACAAAGAAAGAACAGAGAAAAGAGAACAGAGAACAAAGAACAGAACCGGCTGTAAGTAAATTTCATGCAACACCAACACATGCTTTCTTGCAGAACATTCAGCGAGCGAGTTATAAACAGAAGAGAAATGTGCGCAACAGATTCAAAACACTTTTCAAACAAACATTTCATCCTCCAACATCCACGATGGAAACGAGAAGGAGCTAGGCAAGCGAGTACATCGGAACAGGCGCTTTCCGGCCGCGACCCGGATTGATATTCATTGATCCGTGATCCTGCAAAGGGCGGGGATGGATAGGGTCAAGAAAATGGAGAACTAAACACGTGGCAAAAACCTTGCGCTAACCGAATTAGGCCCTTTAACTCGGAGCTGTGTACAACAGCCATGCAACGAGTGTAATGGCTTAACTCGGTTAACGCAAGGTTTTTTGCCACGTGGCAGAAACCTTGCGCTAACCGAATTAAGCACTTTAACTCCAGGGCTTTTCATTTTAGATGCAATTCAGTAAGCGATAGGAAAAATTTGAACGGAGGATCACCAGTTTCAGGGTAATCAACCAATTACTTTAAAACGATTTGAAGTGACCACAAACAAGCGGTTGATTGGTTGATTTACTGATCGTCTTTATCCAACCCCTTGCCCCGCCCCTTGGGCCCATCGCTCGGACTCTCATTAAACTTTTTCCTGTAGCTGACTGTATATCTATACTTTATTTAAAAGTTCCAAAGAAAAGGTCTTACATAGAATTCCAGTTTGGCCCAACACTCCCCCGTCAAAACGCCCGCAATTTTCCGCCCAATCGCTAGACAAGCCTCCCTCAAGGTCGTTCCGGTCCAGATTGCAAAACGAAAGCTGCCACTCCGACAGGACACCACCAAGCCGTTGACATCGTTGTTGAAGTCGTCGAACTGTTCACCGACCAGCAACATGAGCTGGAAGAACAAACGAAGCGGCTGCCATCAATCAATCAATCGATCAATCAAGCATTCAACCAATCAATCAATCAATCAAGCAAGCAAGCAAGCAATCTATCAATCAACCAATCGATGGACCCAGAGAACCCGACCAAACCACCGATCTGAATGAGCTCAATTGAGTGGTTGGCAAGTCGGAATGAGTTTTGCCAAATGAAGCAACGAGAAACACGTACCAGTTCCCGATACAACTCATTGATGGAGGACTTCTTCACGGACACCGTCGACAGTGTCATTCGCCAACTTCCTCCGTTGGAGTTAGCCACGTCCTCCCATTCCGGTCGAATCATCCGCATCTCGCCCAATCCGCCTCGGAAAAACGAATAATCACTGCCGCGACTCAAATCCGCCACGGGGATGATCGATTTGCATGTCCTACAAGCACGAAATGTCAAGGACGTCGCAAATCACCTTCCCTCAAACGGAACCTTCCCATCGAAATTTCATACCCCCAAAATTCCTCGACGGTCTGGAAGCTGATCACTTGCTTGTTGGCGCTGCTCCAATCGTTGGAATTCCTCACGGCGTCGCCGTCCAGGAAGAAAAGTGTCCAAGGCGTCTCCAGGGAATGATAGAAGAATCTCGCCTCGTTTTCCTGCTCTTGAACATCGTTCCCGGCTTCCATGTGAAGGGGTGGTGTCATGGCAGGCGGTGTCTCAGCCGGTGTCTCTGGGGAGGCAGTTAGGCTGAGAATCATCTGGCAAAAACCGCGTCGAAATCATGTTTTGCATAAAACAATGGCGGATTGAGGAGATGATGAAAAATGAATTGCGAGCGGACCCCTCGTAGATTTAACACACACACCCACACAGCCCTAAGGCCCATCAGAACGCCACCGGCGAACGACGTAATGGAAAAGTCCTGAGATTCGAATGGTCATGTGAGTTTATTTCTATTGAACCGTTTGCTCGGAGCTGGCCGTTGCTGCTTTGGAGTTTGAGACAGTAAAGTAGAAACGACACTGTGACGTCGTTCGAATCTCAGGACTTTCACTGTAATGGTAAAAGCAAAACAGAACTGACCTCTTTCTCTGGCGATGAATCCGATGGATGGCTCGTGCGCTTCTTCCCCTTTCCCGGCTTCTTTTTTGCCATTCTGAAGCAGATCGTACAGGGTAAATTTAATTGAAAACGGAAGTGAAAAAGAAGGATTGAATGAACTGTCTTTCGTTCATTGTGCAGTTCAAACTGTGCAATTCATTCTTTGCGACGCAAAATGAGACGACTTCGTTTAAATTCACACGCAAGTTTCTTCGGGTTGCATTGCAAATTCAGTCTGATTTCTACTTGATCTCTTCAGTACGCAGCTGCGCATTGCACATTGGCCTTCTCATTGTCTTGCCTGCTAGCTCTGGCTGAAACGTTTGCAGCTGTCTTCGTTTATAAAATAAAACTCAATAATCTACTTTATATTAATTTCATAAGCATCTCTCTGTACCACGCGTGTATCGTAACTGCGGAAGTTCCAAGTTGGAACTTGGAACAAAATTTCAACTCTTGAGTTGTTGTAATTTTGCCGTAGACGGTGTCTCCACCTAGGGTGAAACTTGCAAGTTCCAACTTACAACTTCCGCAGTTTCCATACAACCTTCACTGCCAAACGCGCTGGAAACTCAGGAATCAGGATGATTTTGATGTGCAATGCGCAATGCCATAGCACCCTAGCAATCCGCAATGCCATAGGACCCTAGCAATGCGCAACTGATATAATGCACGTTTGTTTGGTGCCATTTCCCAGAGTTTTTCCAGAGTTGGAGTCCTCCAACGGCCGGAACTTTTTTCTCCCGCGCCGTTCCACCTCATGGCAAACAGATTTAATCTCGAAAAAGCATTCATGTAACTGGTTTTGAGCTCACTTTTTCAAATGGAGACGATGCCCGCGATTCCGAGGAGCGATGCCAAGGAGAACGACGGGGAAACTTCCCCGCAATGGGTCACCGAGCCGAGCCCGTCCGCCGCCACTGCCGCTGGCAAGGCTCTCAACATCACCGCTTTCGAGCCGTCACCTGCAGAGGAGCGGGAAATCATGCAGAGCAACGCCCGACGTGTGGAGACTTTCACAGTGAAGAAGTGGCCGGGGAAGTTGTCGAAGAGCTCAACGACAAATCCGCAGCGGATGGCCGAGATCGGCTGGTACTGCACCGGACCGAAGACGGCAAAGTGCTATGCGTGTTTCAAGGTTGGTAGGGATGTTTAATTTCGACAGGGTTGAAAGTGCTTGGGCAGGGCCGGCTCATCTTTGACGAGCCGGTTGACTGTTCCATATTGTCGCTCGATTGATTGATTGATTGACGGATAATACATCACGTCAATCAATGAATCAACGGGAGGACAGAACGGCTTGTCTAGCTAAACAATGACAAACTTGTCCCATTCACACGTCCTTTGGTGTGATTCGTGTAACAATTATTCCCCAGCTTGTGAGAGTTCATCTTGCTTTTTTAGGTTCTGGAAGGGTGGGTTCCGGAAGACAACCCGAAGACAGAGCATGAGAAGCACTGCACAGACTGCCCCCTCTCTACCATCAGCATCACCGACACCTCCGTCCTGACCTGGCGACAGATGATCAAGCTAGACTTGGCGATCGAGTGGCGACGAAAGAAGCTGATCGCGCAGCGTGAATGGGACAAGGTTGTCATGCTACATCAGCAACAGTCCGACGAGTTGAAGGGGTTGCTGGCCAAGCTCCAGAAGGACACGCCCATACACGATGTCACTGGACAGGAGTCGTATCTATGACTAGAAAATCGGGTTCTCTCTTATTATCTTATTTTGTTATCATCTGTTTCTTTTCAATCTTTCAGTTTGCAGACTTTTTGATTTTGTTAGTCAGGACGGATCATTTTTTCTGTACCGGTGGCAGCGGATATCGAAACGAGGACGGTTTGCTTAAACAGACAAACAGACAGGCAGACAAACAGACAGGCAGGCAGGTAGGCAAACAAGCAGACAGACAGACAGACAGACAGACAGACAGACAGACAGACAGACAGTTAGACAGGTGACTAGATAGAGGGACAGACAGACAAATATGCAATTTGTCTCATGGAGGGTATACACTTGTTCATTTTTTATATAAGTATAACTGGAAAACAGCGGTTTTTACATATACTAAGTAGATGTTCTGTTTCGCCTTCGAATCTGCTAGTTTAGGGTTGGATTGAATTCTCGGGCGACAATTTGGGCGATAACGTTGATTGCCTCAAAAGTTTCCACACCACTTGGAATGATTTGATTCGGCGGTAAGAGGAATCCGAATCCCTGGTCCCTCAGTTCAGGCGTGAACGTGTACTTCACCCCTCCCTTGGCTTTAGCCCAGTCCAGAGTCCCTCCGGCTGCTTCGTCTGTAGTTAATAAAAGTCAAGCATATGTCTCCTGAATCTTACCTAATCCGGCAATGGAATGTAAGAACTTACAAAGTAGGTCTGGAACGGTTCCTACTACATATCGTATTCCGTAGACTGCTGTTAATGCATCAACGGCTGCCTGCCCGGCTCGTCTCTAAAAATATAGCAAAATCTCTGAGCAGGACAATCAAACAGACAGACCAACAGACAGACAAAACAAACAGGCAGGCAGGCAAACAGACGGACAGACAGATGAACAGACAAACCGACAGACAGACAGATAGACAAACCGACAGACAGACAGATAGACAAACCGACAGACAGACAGATAGACAAACCGACAGACAGACAGATAGACAAACCGACAGACAGACAGACAGAGAGACGGATAGGCAGACAGACAGACAAACCGACAGACAGGTCTAAGAGATGGAGACCGAAAGTTACAGTGAACTGTTCTTACGATGTCTTCATAGTCAGCTGGCCGTTCGAACGCGTATCCCCACGGCAGCAGCCACATTTGCGCGGCCGAGTGAATGCTTATCATGCTCTTAACTTGTGGTCGAAGATTCAGCAGTTGTTCGGTGACGTAAATATTTTCAACCTCGGAATAGGGAAAGGGGCCGGCATATGTCTCCGTGCTTGCAGTTTGCGTTGCGCCCGAAACTGCAAAAGTCATGATGAAACAGCAGTTTCGTCTTCTGGCGACTCACATCGGACCCTCACCCATCCATTTATGGTCCATGTTGCGGTTCGCGTCACATCCTATATCCACGCTGAATGGATTCAATCGTCTGGTTTTTCGCCACATTCGATTCTACGATGGCAAAGTCATGAGAATCCTGCTGCGCAGTACCGCTACTTTTCATGACTGAGAAGTGTGAGTGGGAAGAGGTGTGGGTGGAAAGAGGTGTGGGTGGAAAGAGAGGTGTGCGTGGGAAGATGGACTCTTACGTTAGTATGGGTCCATTCGTAGCCATCGGGATTGACCGTCGGCACGATGTACCAATCGATTTCGTCTAGCATCCGACGCGAGGTAGAGTTTGATGCGTACTCCGTCACCATCTTGTTCACCCTGACACGAAAGGAAAATCAATCATCACGAAAGGGAACAATAGGATCTTGCGCTTACATATACGTCAATGTAGCCCCGGCAATCCACTCCCTAGCATGAATATCTACAATCGAATGTTCTTTAGCACTTTTGATTACATTTGGAATTGATGGTCTGACTGTCTGTTTGACTGTCTGTCTGTCTATCTGTCTGACTGTCTGACTGTCTGTCTATCTGACTCTCTGTCTGTCTATCTGCCTGTCTGTCTATCTATCTGCCTGTCTGTCTGTCTATTTGACTGTCTGTCTGTCTGTCTGTTTGACTAATTGTCTGTTTGTCTATCTGCCTGCCACCTGTCAGTCTGTCTGTCTGTCTGTCTGTCTGTCTGTCTGTCTGTATAAATTGCGTATTATACTTACGTGCATCCATCCAGATAGCAGGCTTCGTTTTGCCGTCGGCTCGAGCTTTGCCAATTTTTAGCCGGTACAAGTCTCTTCCTTCGTAGGACTGCCCAATAGACTTCATCTCCTGGACCAGATCTGGATAGCTTTCCCTCAAGCTATGCATCCAGGAAATCATCTGTGGATAATCAGTGTGTCACTTCTCAATCAGTCTGTTTCTCCATTTCTGCAGTCTCTTAAATTTTATATTGTATGTCTGAATGGCTCATTCATCATTATTCTATCTCACTGACCGTGCTATATCTGTGGTACGCAGTCCAGGTCATGCCGCCACTTTCTACCGCCCTTATGTCCTGCGGTGCGAGCCGTGACTGCTCCTCGATAGCACTGAAAGAAAAGAGTCCGCTTTTGATAGTGGTACCACCAGGAGATAGAATTTATAAAAAAGTTACAAAATTTACTATTTTTTAAATTACTAGTATAATTGCTCGTATATGTTTATATATATACTTACGTAGCCACATCAGTTATAGTTGTTTCATATTGAATAGATTCGGAGTCGAATGCGGACAGGTATAGAGCTTGCTTGGCTGGGCAGATCATAATTAACGCTGACTGCTCTCTTTCCGGGGCATACCGTCGCGGAATATCAGTCCAGAAATCGACCTAGCCACGGAAATAAAATACAATAGCAATATTGGGTTTGAGTTTGGTCTGTCTGTCTGTTTGTCTGTCTGTCTGTCTGTCTGTCTACCTGACTGTCTGCCACCTGTCAGTCTGTCCGATTGTCTGACTGTCTCTCTGTCTGTCTCTCTGTCTCTTTGTTTGTCTATCTGCCTGTCTGTCTATCTGCCTGTCTGTCTGCCACCTGTCAATCTGTCTGATTGTCTGACTGTCTGTCTATCTGTGCAATTTTCTACCTCATCCGTCAGCGCGTTGTGCTCCACGTCGTCGTTGATTCGATTGAGAAGATCCAGCTGGCGCTGCGATCCAATGGTCAAGCGATAAACCTTATACCTTCATGAATACAAACTTTTCGCTTAACAGATAAATTTAATATTTAAATGAACGTTATTACCAAAATTTACTTACTTAATTAATTATTATTTACACAACTTTTTACGTGGTATTGACATAATAGTAATAATAGTAATACTAGTAATAATAGTAATAATAGTAATACTAGTAATAATAGTAATAATAGTAATATTTGTAATACTAGTAATGATAGTAATGATAGTAATAATAGTAATATTTGTAATAATACTAATACTAGTAATAATAGTAATACTAGTAATGATAGTAATACTAGTAATACTAGTAATGATAGTAATAATAGTAATATTTGTAATAATACTAGTAATACTAATACTAGTAATGATAGTAATAATGGTAATGATAGTAATGATAGTAATAATAGTAATATTTGTAATAATAGTAATAATAGTAATTAAATGAAGTAGTTGGATGTGAATAAATTCTTCGTCACGCAATATGATTTGTGTGTGTGACGGAGTTACGTGAACGTGACCGACACTTACCCAGTGAAATCGCCATTCAATTTGGCTTGCGAAAAGGGACTTCCGATGAGCAGTAGAAAGGCAATTCCCGCTAGTAAGGGCTGATTCATCTTGGATGCAACTTTCGAATTTGTTGAGGAAGAAATGCAACTCTATTGCAGGAGGATGAGTTGTATTTCTCCGGGCGATTTAATTTTCTAACTCTTTTTTGTATTTGTGATTACACGGTTGGGAAGAGTGCACGTGTCGGCAACGGAAACCCAAAAATGAAGTGCGAACACACACGTGCTCCGTTTGAACAGTCAATTTGATGTTGATGAATGGGAGCAACATTAATCTATTTGAACTCTTAAACCGATACAGTACGAGGTAAAGGCCGTTAACCAGGCCGCTTTTTTCAACGTTGATTTCCCGGCGCTGCAGTGCTGCCATGCCATAACAGATGGCTTGAAAACATTCTCTGACCCATTTTAGTTTGTTCCTAAGCCTCGGTTCAAATTTGAGTGCAAAAAAGAAGGGAGAATCTGAATGGAGAAGTGTGCAAGCAGTCCGGTAGAGGGCGCCACTTCGGTTCCATCTCCCTGGGTTGACTTCGCAAAAACGACTTATGTGCCACCTGTTGGCCTGCCGGCCTGGTTAAGTTACGATTTCTAGAAGCGGCCTGGTTAACGGCCTTTACCTCGTTAGGAAGCATTCCCCGATCGTCTTCGGTACATACTTCGAATTGAAATCTAATCACACGCACAGCGCCAATCAAGAAGCGCTGTTATAAAGTAACAAGTAACCAGTAACCAGTAACAAGTAACAGTTTTCAGAGGTGGATTTCAAAACGCCTCCAATTTTTTTTTGTAATTTAGTACAATATTAAAGATGATTTAAAAAAACTATTTCATTGGCGAATCTCCGCGAACTTTTTTTTGAGGAAATTTCAAAATTTCGAAAACATTGGAATATTGCCGTTTTGCTTGATTTTCATTGTAAAAATGGCGGTTTTTTTGAAATATAAATATTTTAAAACTGTCTTATTCCATTTTTTATTTGAAATCGATGGGCGTTGACCAAATATTTTTCGCAATTGAGGGGGCGGAGCTATGGACAGTTTTCAAAAAGGACCAAAAATCCCCAGCGAAGCTTTCCAGAGCTGGCATGTAGCTCCGCCCCCTGATGTCCGAAAAATATTTGGATGCTGCCGATGGATTTCCAATTAAATTTCAAATGGGGCAGCATCAAAATCTCGATAAATCGCCATTTTTACCGTGAAGATCAAGCAAAACGGAATACTCCAGTGTTTTCATAACTTTGCAATTTCGTAAAACAAAATTTTTGGAAAGTCGCAGGCAGAGATAAATGTTTAACTCGTCATCGATATTGAACTAATTTAAGGAAAACAAAAATTGGAGACGTTTTGAAATGCACCTCTGAAAATCGGCCCATGTAAGTACATGACAGGAAAGATTGACCACAGGCCAAAATTCCGAGAGGTATAAGTGAATGTTTTTTTATTCATATATATAAATGTTTAAATGTAGAAATAATTGTGATTGTACCGTTTGTAACAATGGCAATAAATAAAAGTCTCCTTGCTTGATGTTCCTTCGTGCCGGCTTGAAATTAATTCAGTGTTGGACCAAATTCCTCGAAGATTGCCTGAGCAATGACATTCACGGCTTCGAAGGTCTCCAATCCGCTGGGAATAATCTGATTAGGTGGCAGTACAAATCCGAAGCCCAAATCTCGCAGCTCTGGTGTGTAGGAATATTTCGCTCCGGCCTTGGCTTTAGCCCAGTCCAGGGTCCCACCGGCAGCTCTGTCTGGAAAGAAAGAGCCTTTGTAAAACGATTTAGGTACGTCCCAAAAAACGCTTGCAAGTCGTTTGTCTTACACAGGATGTCAGGTGCTGTTCCAACTTCGTATGGTATACCATAGACAGCCGTCAGGGCATCGGTTGCTGCTCGTCCAACTCGCATCTGTGAAGCACACGCTTATTGACCAACAGACAGACACAGACAGACAGACAGACAGACAGACAGACAGACAGACAGGCAGACAGACAGGCAGACAATCATCCGTTCACCGCGCAGGTCGTCATACCAGTTCATCATAGTCTTCCGAGCGTTCATATCCATAAGCCCAAGGCAGCAACCACATTTGCGCGGCGGAATGGAAGCTGAGCATGCCTTTGACTTGTGGCACGAGTGCCAGAAGAGCCTCAGTCACATGAACATTTTCGATTTCGGAATAAGGAAAGGCACCCGCATAGGTATTTTCCCGGGGAGTTTGAACGGCACCGGCAACTGGAAAAACGGGATGTAACATAACAGCATGCTGTTTGAGTGTACCGGAGTTTGATGTCCTTACCCATCCATTTGAAGTCGAAATTACGGTTAGCATCACATCCAGTGTCCGTACTGAAGGGATTCACCCGTCGGGTTTTTCGCCATAACCGGTTCTGAGAAGACAGTTTTGTTATGGATCTTTTTTTTACCAATACAAAGTAGTTCACTTGATTGAAAAAAAATGGTCCGGCATTATTACATTTGGTGCTGCATGGCTGTATTCGTATCCATCGGGGTTGGCTGAGGGAACAATGTACCAATCGATTTCGTTCATCATCCGCCGAGCGGTTGAGTTTGTCTCGTACTCTGTCACCATTTTATTGACCCTGTACGAGGTACCGGAACATGAGGAGTCAAAAAATTGAAAATTTGGAATACATCGTCGTTTACTCGCCGTACAGTACGTACGGTACCTATCTTACATGAAGGTCAAAGTTGCACCGGCAATCCATTCCCTAGCGTGAATATCTAAACAGTGAGTAAAAGTAAAGAACCTGTCTGTCTGCCTCTCTGTCTGCCTCAGTCAGTCTGTCTGTCTGTCTGTCTGTCTGTCTGTCTGTCTATCTGTCTGCTTGCCTGCTTGCCTGCCTGCCTGCCTGTCTGTCTGTCTTTCTGTCTGTCTGTCTGTTTGTCTGTCTGTCTTGCCTGTCTGTCTGTGTGTTTGTTTGTCTGTCTGTGTGTCTGTGTGTCTGTGTGTCTGTGTGTCTGTTTGTCTGTCTGTGTGTCTGCCTAATTTCTGTGCAACTGCCTGTCTGTGTGTAATATATATCAGGTATTAAACTCACTGGCGTCCATATAAATTCCCGGCTTCATTTTTCCATCCGCTCGAGGTTTGCCCACTTTGAGAAGATACATGTTTCGGCCTTCATATGTTTTACCAATCATAACCTTCTCATTCACCAGATCCGGATAGCGCGACCTTAAGCTATCCATCCAAGATACCATCTGAAGTATATATTCATGTTAGGATTTGTCCATGTCAAAAGGATCGATTGCTGCATAAATTGTCCCTCGCACCGTGGAGTATCTGTGATAGGCAGTCCAGGTCATCCCGCCGTTTTCGACCGCTCTCGTGTCTTCCAGAGAAAAGCGCGACTCTTCTTCAATGGCCCTAAGGGACAAGATTCTCCGATTAGTACGAGGTATCAGACCTAATTATGGCCACCCCGTTTTCTGGCCTTATCCTGGCCATCCTTATTTAGTGAGGGCAACAGGTGGCGCTCCCATCGCCACTGACACTGCGAGATCCGGAATCGTCACTTCGTGTGAGATTGACTCCGAATCGAATGTCTCCAAAAACGCGGCTTGTTTCTCCGGCGAAAGAAGAATCAACGCCGTGAAGGAATTTCTTCGTTGAGGAGAAAACACTCGAGGCAACTCAGTCCAAACATCCACCTAGGAATTTAACCCGTTAGCTCATAAATTCTCCGTAAATTTCACATCTCGAGGTAAAACATGATGTGCTTCAAGTTTGCCTGAAAATTTTGTAGTGCACTGTACTCTACCTCATCGGTGAGCCCTTTCTGGTCAACATCCTCGCTGATTCGGTTGATGAGGTCCAGCTGCCGTTGAGACTGGATGGTCAACCGGTACACTTTATACCTGCAAATAGGTTTCGAGACGTCCTTCAAATGCACTGTGCACTGTGCACCATGCACTATGCAATGCGCACCATGCACTATGCAATGCGCACTGTGCACCATGCACTATGCAATGCGCACTGTACACCATGCACTATGCAATGCGCACTGTGCACCATGCACTATGCAATGCGCACTGTGCACCATGCACTATGCAATGCGCACTGTGCACCATGCACTATGCAATGCGCACTGTGCATTGTGCATTGTGCAATGTACACTGTGCAATGTGCACTGTGCACTGTGCCCTATGCAATGTGCACTGTGCAATGTGCACTGGGAATAAGACCATGTCAGACTTACCCCCGGAAGCCGTCTTTCACATCGGCATCAACAAAATGACTGGCGATGAGCAAAATAGCACTTCCGATCCACACGACTATGAGAGCAAGTTGCATGATTCTGCCTGGTCAGTGTACTCGACAAAAACAAGTAGAATTCAGGCAGTTCGTTGTGGAATTCCTTCTGGCTGAGACTGTGCACTAAACAGACTCACGTTGAGGTACGCCCTTTGTAACGAACAACCCGTCCGCAGGGTGGCTCGTTCCAACGATTACGCTGTAAACGCAATCACAACACGACGGCACGACATGACACGACGGCTGATAGGAAGTAGTATTGTCCGGCATTGATTACGGATATAGACAAACTTCAACAACAATTTCCACGACCCAACACAGAAATAGGCTCTTAACTATGCCGGCCAAACTTATCGGATCGTGGAGTATACAAATTGGCCATGTGCTGGCAGGGTAGAAATGTCTCCCGCTCGGACCCACCCGGCCTTGTGGCAAAGACTCGCAGGGACTCAACAAGGTTGCGACGTTCGAGACAGACAAACAGACAGACAGACAAACAGACAGGCAGACAGACAGACAGACAGGTAGATAGACAGACAGACAGACAGACAGACAGACAGACAGACAGACAGACAGACAGACAGACAGACAGACAGACAGGTACACAGACAGATAGTGAGTGGAGAATTCGCCTGGCGAGTGATTCGACTGAGCAAAGCTGAAAAAACAACAACACACCGAAATAAAACCAGAACCAAAGGCCAGAGTGAGGGTACATACAACAACAGAAGACCGTGATTGTGCTCTAAAAGCCAAAACAACAAACAAACAACAAAGCAGGAGAAGTGCTACTAAAATCTTCACAACTCTGAGTCAGCCGTCTGGTGCTTTTTGAGTTTGTCGCAGGCCGTCTTGTGACTGTTGTCGACGCTCGGCTTGCGCGTCTGAGATCCGTATAACACGAGAGTGCTGCCGAGGATCAGACCGGTCTGCCCGGATGGGGTGTAGTGCTTCCCGTCCCCGGGCCCGGCACCGGTGGGAAGACAAATCAAGGCGGACATGACGGCGTGCCGGTTGTCCGCCAACGGTTCTGTCGCCACGAAGCACGGCCGTGAGATTCCAGGTTTAACAGATCGTTTCTTCGCGCCGGCGGCCCCGTGGCGTTCTTTATCCGAGCGTCGAGCGGGAGTGTGAGGCATCTCCATGTGAACACAGGCAAAGGGCCGTTTGGCCATCTGTTCCATCTCAACCAACATCCGCTGCCGACGTCTGAAACAGGAAAGGTCTCAATGAGGCAGACAGACAGGCAGACAGACAGACAGACAGACAGGCAGGCAGACAGACAGACAGAGAGACAGAGAGACAGCTAGACAAACAGACTGACAGACAGACAGACAGACAGACAGACAGACAGGCAGGCAGGCAGACAGGCAGGCAGGCAGGCAGGCATGCAGGCAGACAGACCTGTAGATGTCGTATTTCTGCTTGAATTTCCACAAAACGGCCGCCAGCAGCAGCAGCGAGAGAAAGCAGCAGGCAAATACCACGAAGAAATGCAGCAGATCCAACGACGCGTGTTGAGCAAATGAAATAACGATGACGCTGGGCGCCCGGAACTGATAGACATAGACGAACAGCGTGGTATTCATGCCGTCCTGTCCGAACGGCAGCTGGTCATGCTGAAACAGATGCTCAATCTTCTTGTCCAGCCCACACCGGAAGTCCGTCCAAATTGCTTCCTCGTGCAGCATATGGGCAGTCTTGAAGGAGATATTAACGAGGGAGTCATTGCTGCAGAGAAGGGTGAACTTCACGTCAAACTCTTTCTCCGAGGGGATGGTTTTGAAATTGATCCCAGTCAGGTGGAGGTCCTCCGGTTTGGTCAAGTTAAATGTGAACTGGTAGCCGACGGGCAGCTCGTAGAAACATGTCCCGACGTGCGGAGAGTAGTGGTTGGTCTCGTCGCACTTGTCACAGTGCCGGCCGACGGTGCCTTTGGTGGTGCACTTGCAGTTTCCGTTTTCCGGGTCACAGCCATGCGAGTTCAAGGGACACTGACACTGCGTGCAGTTGCCTGAAAAATTGACGCATCGGAGTGGCTGACCAATAGGAAGTTCAGCAGACAGACAGACAGACAAACAGACAGACAGACAGACATGCAGACAGGCAGACAGGCAGGCAGGCAGGCAGGCAGACAGACAAACAGACAGACAGGCAGACAGGCAGACAGACAGGCAGGCAGACATGCAGACAGGCAGACAGGCAGGCAGGTAGACAGACAGACAGACCTCCGTTGCGAGGATCGCCAAAGCGGTCAGGCATGCAGCGATCACAGTGTTCGCCTTCGGTGAAGTCGCCGCAGTGCTGGCAGACACTGGTGCCGTTTGTGCAGCGCGAATGGCCGTTGCAGTTACACGACGGACAGTTGACGAAAAACCAGCGCTGTGCTGGACAGGCATCCGCTATTCGCGGACCACGACTGGCTCCGGTGAAACAATGTCCCAGCCCGGTGGCGCTTCCGTCGTCACACCAACCACAATCCGGATTGTCCTATACCGTGAAACGAAACCAGAATACAGTAGCGTACGATAGCGTGCTAGATCAAATAAACACAAGCTACTTACCATGCAATGGGAGCACGACTTGAAGTCTTCGCACTTGGAGACCTTGGCGCAGCGACGGTTCATCGCCTGCCAATCGCGGCACTGACCGTACGGGAAGACGGCCAAATAGGCGCTGCTGTCGATGCATTTTTCCTCATTGGCGCACCACATACAAGTCTACACAGGCCGAAACGAACAATAGATTTAGAATGGAAGTTCGTCCGTTAATGATTTCGAATTCAGACAGACTCACGCCTGCTTGCGTGCTGCAGGAATCACAACTGGTCCGTGCGTTGCACTGGATATCACAGAGCGCCGCTGTCGTCTCCATAATGTCGGTAGGTGGTCCCGGATTCTTGGCAGCGCAACTGCGGCACAAGAGATCGAACTTCCATTAGAGATAGAGAACAGCGAACCACTAATTTCCCACGGAGAACTTGACAGACAATCAGACAGACAATCAGACAGACAGACAGACAGACAGACAGACAAGCAGACAGACAGACAAACAGACAGACAGACAGACAGACAGACAAACAGACAGACAGACAGACAGACAGACAGACAGGCAGGCAGGTAGACAGGCAGGCAGGCAGACATGCAGGCAGACAGATAGGTAGACAGACACTTAAGCGGACAGAAAAGACGTAGTGTAAAACACATAACATACGTTCCGCCGTGTCCTTCATCCCGTCGCCAGACGCAGGTGTCATTCGACAGGCTTATACACGCCATGCAGTTCAGGTAAACACCGCAAGCGGAAGTCGCCTCCTTGGGACAAAGCCCTAACTCTGCGACAGCGCCAGAGTTGTTTTTGCAAGTAGAGGAGCTACACTTATTTCCCTCTGTGAAGTTAGAGAGAAAATAAATACATTACACCGGTCGATCGGATCGTTACAAATGCGTCACGGCAGATCAATACCGCACCACAATACAGTCGGGAAGAATGCAAACGGTAAGTCCCATCGATCCATCGTGCGCCTGCTTACCTTTGCACCACTGGCACTTCCCGCCGTTTGACAGGCAGTCATGGCACGACACATGCTCGTTACAGTACGCGTCGTCGGACTCCGATGACCGCGGGCACTTGACAAACTCCAGCCCTGCCATCAGGCTGGTGGAGTGAAGGCACTGTTTGGTTCGCTCGCTCCACGCACAGCGCCGCCCGAGTTTCACCGATCCTAGGCAGCTGTCGCGAGTTTGAAAATGTCGACACTGACCAGGAATGTAACGAATTACATCGTTGAGAAGGATGCCTTGAAATCCACCAAAGATGTACATTTGTTCCTGCAACAGAAGCAAATCACATCATAAGCCCGCAATTTGTCTGCCTCCCTGCCTACCAGTTAATCAGTCATTCCGCCTGCCTGTCTAACTATCTGTCTGTCTGTCTGTCTGTCTGTCTGTCTGTCTGTGGGCCTGCCGGTCTAAATGTTTATCTGTTTATTTGGCTGACGATCAATTACGACTAGGTTACCTTGAAGACCAGTGAACTGTGCCCGTAGCGCGGCAAGCGCACTCGACTGTACGGAATCGACGGAGCTTTCAGAAAACTCCACGTGTCACACTCAATGTCATATGAGTAGAAATCACCGGCGTAACAAGGTGCGCCACGACTCGAGACGGATTCGTTGTGGGGGTTTCCGCCAAAGAACAGGATTGTCCTCTCCATCAGAGCGCCCGAATGCAGAAACCTTGGTACGGGGGCATCTTTGAGCTTTTTAAAGAGAGACTTGGATGGATCATACACCAGCATGCGGCTGGAGAGGATGTACTGACGGATGGATGACTGGGTATAGCCGCCGTAGATGTAGATCAACCCTGAACGGGGATCGTGAACACTGGCGTGACCATATGTTCCATAGACAAAGGCACCACCTAGATAACACACGACCCATCAATCAGTGTCTATCTGTCTATCTGTCTGCCTGCCTGTCTACCTGTCTGTCTGTCTGTCTGTCTGTCTGTCTGTCTGTCTGTCTGTCTGTCTGTCTGTCTGTCTGTCTGTCTGCGTGTCTGTCTGTCTGCTGTTTGTCCGTCTATATGTTTGTCTATATGTCTATATGTCTGTCTGTCTGTCTGTCTGCCTGTCTACGTGTCTGCTCGTCTGTGAATCCATGTTTTCACACATGTTGCTTACAACTCCGTACGTCACAACATCGGTCCTTACGTAAAGGTAAATATCAATGACGAAGATCACATTTAAAATTACCAGTCGGTACAAAGCTCCACTTTTTCTGCCGGAAATCCAGTTCCTGTATGGTATTGATGAAGCCGTACTCCGGGCCGCCA
>LRSR01003594.1:0-13050 GCA_001579985.1 Hypsibius dujardini
GTTTCGTGCCCGTTGATCCCCGTATATAGAGAAGGATAACGTTGTCCAACATTAAGATACCCAGACATTGCACCGGATGCATGATGAAAGCGCCAAACTAACCCTCAAAACAGGTGGAATATTTTATATCACACGAAATCCTCGACCTCCGAAATCAGATAGAAAAGGAACAATAAAAGAATCGGTCGAGTCTGTTACTAATCCGGTCGCGGCTGTTCAAGACACAGACACAGACACAGACACAGACACAGCACAGATACAGACACAGACACAGACACAGACACAGACACAGACACAGACACAGACACAGACACAGACACAGACAGGGAAACAACCAAGACAAGGAACACATACTCAGAGACCCAGACGCCTAGACAAGACTAGAAAGGTATTAATCAAGCATCTTGTTTTTCTTCTTAGAGCCGGTTATTGTTCATCTAGTTTTCTCAAATCCAACAGTCAATGCACGTACGGCCATTGCACCGGAAACATCACCAGAAGCGGCGAAAAAAAAACCATCTTGACCACCGAAATTTTTTACATCACAATTCTCGACCTCGCGACAGATGAAAAATGGTGCGTATAAGATTAGAGACGACGGTCACGGCTGTCATGGGTGTTACTTCTGCTGCTGCCTGAATCGCGGTCGCGGCTAGAATCACGGCCACTGGTGCCCCATTCCCGATCGCGGCTGTTGTCGCGACCGTCCTGGCTGTTAAATCGTCCCGAATCACGGCTGTTTCCATCCCGATCGCGGCTGCTGTCTCGATCCCGTCCGGTCGAGTCGCGGTCCCGGCTGTTGTGGCTGTCCTGGCGATAGAGGGAGGTAACTGGGCGATCGGTCGGATGTCCGGCAGGTGCGTCAACGCATCCCTTGTTGCAGTTCTGGCCGTCGGCATTTTTGCAGCAGATCTTGTTGCGGCCGCAGTCCGAGTCGCGCTGGCATTCGTCACGAGCCGGCTTCAGGTGACATTTGGGCTGATTATGGAGTTCCTGTGAGCGGCAAAGAATGTTAAAACTGTTAAGAGCCTTTATAATGGAGGCGAGGCAAAACCCGTCAGACATTGAGACATCCAGACACATATTCAAATAGTCAGAGACCAAATACAGACAATAGCAGCTCATTAACACAATCAGACATCCAGACATTTAGGCATAAACACAGTCAGACATCTAGACATTCAGACATTAACACAGTCAAACATCCAGACACTCAGGCATTCAGGCATTCAGACATTCAGGCATTCAGACACTCCACAGATAGGACCCACAAAGACGTTCAGACATCCAGACATCCCAAACACTAACTTACTCAGACATTCAGACTCAGAGAGACACAGACAGACAGAGAGACAGGCAGACAATCAGAAAGACAGATGGGCACAAAGGCACACAGGCAAATAGATTCAGGGACACACAGACACACAGACTCACAGACATGGAAAAATAGACATATGGACTCACAGACATGTGCTGTATATACTGGAACAGCCAGGCAGGCACACAGACACACAGACTTATATACTGGAACAGAGGCACACAGACACACGGGCCTAGTGAATGAGACAGCCATCCGGCTATATCTTCAAAACTTACTTTGCAGACTGCTCCGTTTGAACCGCTCTGGCCGTACGGTCTGCCTGAAAATGTTAAACAGACACGTTTGAGATATTCGTAAATCCTGGAAATGTTACAGGCAATCAAGAAAATAGACGAAATTATTCGGTCCAGCATAAAACCGACTGATCTTACTGGAAGTGACGGCATCGGTCAAGCCGACGACGAAAGCAACTCCGAATGCTACAAGAAGTGCGGTCTGCATGATGGTTGACTGGTGTTGGGCCGTATATGTCTTCGGATTAAATTGTAGGTATTAGAAATGTTCTGCGAGAAAATCTGGAGTCTGTTTATATAGTTTAGTGTATCGTGCTTGCAGACAGGGCAGAAGTGCAACGGTTGCGGGCAGCAAGATGGCCGGCACGATTTTGGAGGGACTTACCGGAACAGACCATTTTAGGGGAAATCTGTACCTGGCAATCTGAAGCATTGTAGACCCTGTCGACATGTAGTTGCTGTTACGTTCAAATTCCGTTTCAACATCGGCAGCAACTGCAGATCCAGGTGGACTACCGATCAGTCCGACGGATAAACTAATTTATCTCACAGTCAGAATCGCAGGCAACACGGAGTGCGTGCATGAGGCAGGCAAACATCAGGGCACGCAGGCACGCAAGCAAGCAAACAGACATATAGGTAGACAGACAGGCAGACAGGCAGACAGACAGGCAGACAGACAAACAGACAGACAGACAGACAGAAAGACCGACAGACAGACAGACATGCACTGAGAACACAAAATCCTGATTCTTTCAATTTACTACTAGACAAATTTACATCATTCGTGTTCGTTTCATCAAAGAATTTATTACCTGTGCAAGTCAGAGTGCTTCAGACAAAGAAATAAATTTTGCAGTTACGAAAAAAACATCATTTGAGGAGTTTGGGCAAAAATCCAGCGAAACGAGAATGTACCTTTCTCAAAATAATACTCAAAAGTCAGTATTTAGTTTCGTGTATTTCGACCGTTGTTGCTGTTACTGTTGCGATCCCGGCTGTTGTCACGGCTGTTGTCACGGCTGTTGCTGTTGCTGTTAGTGTTGGTCGGGCCGTCGGTGCAGGCCTTGTTGCAATTCTGGCCATCTCCGTTCATGCAGCAGACCTGATTCATACCCCGACAGTCGGTGTCGCGCTGGCATTCATCACGTGCTCCTTTAGAGCATTTGGGGGTCTTCGCAAGATTCTACCAAAAAGCAGGAACTTCATCCGTGTGCATTACGTGTACACAGAGAAACAAAGACAAAGACACAGACACAGACACATACACAGACACAGACACATACACATACACAGACACAGACACAGGCACAGACACAGACACAGACACAGACACAGGCACAGACACAGACACATACACAGGCACAGACACAGACACAGACACATACACAGACACAGACACAGACACAGACAGGCACAGACAGCCACAGACACCGACACAGACACCGACACAGGCACAGGCACAGGGACAGGGACAGGCACAGACTCAGAGACAGAGATAAATGCGATCAACAGACAAGAAACACATCGAAAAGTGCCCTACCTTGCAAACAGCACCGTCAAATTTCCCGTTAGAGGAACCCCGGCTCATGGAATCCCTGCTGGAATCGCGAGCGGAATCTCGGCTGTTTCCACCACTCATGCTACTTCCGCCACTCATGCTGCTTCCGCCTCTGGAGTTACTGTCACGATCACCAGAAAATCCTGAAAAAAGCAACATACTGACGTCGTATTGCCATGATAATTACAAATTCTACACTGTAGGAACAGTTGAGCTTACCAGAGGAGGCAGCATAACAGTGGCTGACCAACAGAACGACACCGAACGCGGCAATGAGTGCTACTTGCATGGTGCAGGAAGAGCTAGATGCGGAGCCTGAAATGAAAAAAATGATCAGGGATAAAAGTAATGAAAGTAAGAGTAGTTGAGCAGTCGGTTAAAAAACTTACGTCTGTTTTATAGCAGTTATCAAACACGGAAGTGAAGCCGGCGACCTGGTGCATACTGCATATTAGAAGCATAGCAGAGCAATAAACGAATATCCATAATTTTAATGTGATTTCGTTCCCAAGCTATCATCTGCCAGTTTCTTTAGTGAGCCCACGTCGATCTCCTGGCATTGTGAAAAATAGTCTTTTGAGCCGAGATTTGCAGTTGTCTGCCCACATGAATCTGTCGGGCTGGCTCGTAGGCCATCCTTCTGTCTATTGTCTGTCTGTCTGCCTGCTTGCCTCTATGTCTATCTGCCTGTCTATTTGTCTGTCTGCCTGCCTGCCTGTTTGTCTGTCTGCCTGCCTGCCTGTTTGTCTGTCGGTCTGTCTGTCTGTCTCTGTTTTTCTGTCTGTCTGTCTGTCTGTCTGCCTGCCTGCCTGCCTGTCGATCGGTGGGTCTGTCTGCCTGTCTGTCTGTCTGTCTGTTTGTAAGTGTGTGTCTATCTGCCTGTCTATTGTCTGTCCGTTTATCTGCCAAATCAATTATTCTCCCTGTTCCTCTATTCACCTGTCTGTGTATGTCTGCCTATCTAAAACGAATCACCACCTTAAATTTCACCCAATCAAAAAGCTACAACAGCCAAGAAGGCACTGCTCAATTTGTGTCACCGATAAAAGTTGTACCCAGGCGCCACGCATGTGGAGAGCATAAATCATCGACACTTCCCGGCCACCTTGCTTTCGTAATCAAGTGGAAAAGTTTTGGCCATCTTTACACTAGATCGATCTTGTCTGTGAAATGGAGAGTACCAGTGTCTTCCGCGCAGCGGGAAACAACACGGCGGACAGGGCGGTTAATCAAATCAAGATGCGAAACAGTCGGCGAAGTTACATAAACTCTCTACACTGGAAACAGAATGTGTTGTTGCAGAAAAAGAAATCACAGGGTTGCATAAAATAACAAAGCCAGATGAACATCGCATGAAGAGGGTGTGTGTATAAAACAGTAACAAATTTGTTTGTGCTTCCAAGTTTGTCTTTACCGATACTACGAACGACCCTGAATTTCCACGTAGCAGCTATCACACACTCGGGCCGGCTTCTTGGAGGCCACGAGGCTGGCCGTCTTGGATGAGCAATCATTGCAGAAAATCTCCCCGCAACTCCTGCAAAGGCAGGGAATGCTTCAAGAAAACTTGCAAGTCTGTTTAACAACTCATCGGCCGGTCGGTCTGCCTGTCTGTCTGTCTGCCTGCCTGTCTGTTTGTCTACCGGTCTGTCTGTCTGTCTGTCTGTCTGTCTGTCTGTCTGTCTGTCTGTTTGTCTATCTGTCTGTCTGTCTAACAGCTCATCGGTCTGTCGGTCTATCTGTCTGTCTGTCTGCCTGCCTGTCTGTGAGCATGGCAGTCTATTTGTGCGCCCGTGTATCTCAATGTTTGTGAATGCGTCTAACTAACTGCCGCACAGGATTTGTAGGAAAACAGGCACGAACTCTCCACAGCTATGGAAGAAAACGTTGGCTGCCTTCCCTTGAGACAAGAAATCGCTTCCGTCTACTTTGCGTGACTTTGTCTGCGGCTGCTTGTCGAATTTACGAAGCGCAGTCGATTTCCAGTCACGGGCAAAAACGCAGGCCTGGACGGCAACCCAAATTCAGTAATTCCTAAGAAGCCAGTAGTTTACCTGCAGTGGTGCTTGCGCTGCGTCAACCCAAACGCCTTCCCGCAGGCCGCACAGTCAGCGGTCTCTTCGTCGACTGCCCATTTCCGCGACTTCAACCTGGCGCATTCCACCTGCAGACTTTGATTCTCTCGTCCCAGCTCATGCTGCAAGAAAAGGGCAAAGTTATAGTTTAATAGTTCATCAGACCACGTGCCAATTTACATGACTCTCTAACTTCCTGGCTGATGGTGCATGACTGTCTGTCCGACTTCGTCCCTTTGCCTGTCTGCCTGTTTGAACGACTGTCTGTCTGAATACTTTTTTGCCTGTCTGAATGGTCAAGAATCTGACTGCCTCTCTGCCTGGTCGCGTGTCCAAATGACTGAAAGACTTACTTGTCCAAAAGACAGACAGACGTCTGCCTGTTTGAACGACTGTCTGTCTGAATACCTTTTTTGCCTGTCTGAATGGTCAAGAATCTGACTGCCTATCTGTCTGATCGCGTGCCCAAATGACAGACAGAGAGACGTCTGCTGAGTTGTCCAACGTTTATCTTTGTGCACAACTAAGGCTGTCTGGCTGATTGTCCGTCTATTTCTGGGTCTGAGTCCGGCCCTTTTTGTCTGTCTACCGATCAACTGAATCAAAATCACCAACCATCGCTGCCAAGGAATCCTCATATTTCCGCCGGATTTCCGCCACACCCGTCTGCAGCTTCTCTTTCTCGCCCTCCAGTTCCACACAGCGGGTCAGCGAGACCCGCTTCTCCTCCTCCAGCTCGGCGATTCTGCCGGAAATGGCGTTCTTGTCGGTCTGCGCCTGGTGCAGCGCGCGCTGTGCCACCTCCCGCGCGGCCTCCAGTTCCGTCACTTTGGCCTCGTATTTCCGGATTAACACAGTCGCTTCAGCTTCCGCGGAGCGTGCGCTATCCAGCTGCCCCTGAAGAGTCTTCTCCTGCGTGGCAAAGGTCTCTTTTAGCAAGGATGACTCTTTCTCGGTGGTGGTTTTCAACAGGGACATCTGTTGGACGGTCTGAGCGGCCTCGTCGCGGGATGCCTTCAGTTCGGCCGTTGTCTGTTTCACGGTGGCTTCGAGGGTTTTCAGGCTATTCTTTAAGTCGTCTTCGGCTTTTTGAGCATCCGATTTGGCTTTCTCCGATTCCTTGAGCAAATTGTGGATGACGCCGTTTCGTTCGTCGAGCCGGACAGCGTTCAATTCTACCTCCTTCTTAGTGGCTGCCAATTCCACCTGAAAGAGGAGCGAAATTCCATACATCATTCTGTCTGTCTGTCTGCCTGTCTGTCTGTCTGTCTGTCTGTCTGTCTGTCTGTCTGTCTGTTTGTCTGTCTGTCTGTCTGTATGTCTGTTCACGTACTTGTCTGCGCGCCAGCCTAAAACCTGTTTCCTTTTCAGATGCTGTCTGAAGAAGTTACCTTCAAGGACGCAGCTTCACTCAGCCGTTCTTTGATCGCCGCCTCCGATTCGGCAACTTTCTTGTGCAGCGCGTCGATGCTAGCTTGGTAGTCACTAACAGTAGCGGTTAATTCCTCAACCCGCTTGTCCACGACCACCTTGTCTGCCTGTAGAGCGGTCAGCTCCGCGGTTCGCGCTGTCTTCTCCTCCAACAAAATCACCAGTTGACTCTGCAACATGCCTGACTTTTCCTCGGCATTGTTCAAGGCAATGTGCGCATCAGAGATCTGCCGTTGAAGACTTTCGTGCGACTGCTCCAAAACGGTCAACTTCTGCGACGTGACGTTGAGCTCCGATTCCTAGAATAAGAAGATCAACATATATCACCGTTCATTTGCAGAGATGGGTTGATTTACTCTTCGATGGTAGTCAAGAGGTTAGATTTGGTTTCGAACCTTTCGGCTTCCTAGAGAATGAATCTCCTGCCGGAGTGCATTAACGACGCTATCCTTTTCCTCCACACTCGCGCGTGCTGATGTTAGCTCTTTCACAATTGCCTCAAATTTTGACTGGGCATCTTTCTTATCGTCCTGTAGGATCTGATTCTCTAGGGACAGCTGCTTGAGCGCTTCTGATGATGTGGCATTCTGCTTCTTCAACATCTCCAAATCGGTGCTTGCGGCACTAACCTGTGAGCAAAAAAAAACCTAATGAGGCATTTTCTTTTAGATAGTGGGATCCGTTCTTTGTCCGTCTGTCCGTCTGTCTGTCCGTCTGTCTGTCTGTCTGTCTGTCCGTCCGTCCGTCCGTCCGTCTGTCCGTCTGTCTGTCTGTCTGTCTGTCCGTCCGTCCGTCCTGTCTGTCTGTCTGTCTGTCTGTCTGTCTGTCTGTCTGTCTCTGTCTGTCTGCCTGTTTGTCTGTCTATCTGTTTGTCTGTTTGTCTGTCTACCTATTTGACAGCTTTTTTATCTGACTGTCTGTGTCTCTCTGTCTCTTTGTCCGTATGTATGTCTGCCTACCTCCCGTGCTGTTTGACTGTCTGTCCGCCCATCTGCCTGCCTGCCTGCCTGACTTTATGCATGTATATATGTCTATCTGTCTTTCTGCCTATCTTAACGGAATAATAACGTGTCTCTATTGCAACTAGTTTTACCAGTTCCTCCATGACACGTTTCTCCTTGAGGACGACATCTCGTTCATTGGTCATCGTTTGCAGGGACAAATCCAGAGCCTTCGCGGACTCTTCGACCGATCCAATTGTGGCCGTCAAGTTTCGTACTTCCAGTTCCTTTGCTGTTAGAGTCGTTTCGAGCACGACAATCTGGAGCACAGACGGATCACTTTTAATAATGCCTTTTGGTTAAACGATGTTTCAGGCACTGGTATGCTGAGATTGTTAGTAATGTAATAGTACCTTGTTGATGAGACCAACGGTTCGCTCGGATTCGATGGCATGATCGTCGGCAGCTTTTTTCACCGCATCCTGCAGCTGACCATTATCCGTCTGAAGGCGCTTCACCGTCTCCCGGGATGCGCCAAGGTCGGCAGAGAGGGATTCTTCGCGATTCTGCAGGGCGACAATCTGGAGTTTCAAGTCGGACTTGGACTGTTGAAGAGACTCTTTGTCGGTTAGCAGTGTCTGAACCTGAAGATAATCGAAATTCCAAAGTTGCCCTCACTAAACATATCTATACAGATTACAGGCAGATAGACTGACTGACTGAAAGGAAATAGACGGACATGCAAGCAGATAAAAACAAATAACGGATAAAAGAGGCAGCCAGGAAGGCAAACAGACAGTCAGACAGACAAACAGACAGACAGACAGACAGACAGACAAACAGTAAAAAAGACACATAGACAGACAGACAGTCAGACAGACAGACAGACAGGCAGGCAGGCAGACAGACAAGCAGGCAGGCAGGCAGACACACAGGCCGATACACAGACAGACAGACAGACAGACAGACAGACATGAAAATCCACAGACCCGAAGGAAAGCAGCATACCTGTGAGTTCAATTCGGTATTCGCTGAATCCAAACCAGCTATCCGCGACTCCAGATCCTTCATCTGCGTCTGCAGTGACACTTTTTGTGACGCCCGTTCCTTCACCTGCTCCCGCAAAATATCGCGCTCGTCCTCCACTGCCTCTGCCCGTCGCTTCATCTCCTCCAGCTCCGCCTCGACCGAGGCGAGTTTCTGTCCAGTTGAAACCAGTTCTTCTCGCACCACCAACAGAGTCTGCGCCAATTCGCTCCGATCGCTGGCCGCGGCACTCCGTTCCAGCTCGACATTGCGCTCGGAAGTCTCCAACTTCCGCTTCATATCCTCCAAATCGTCCCGCAACGCGTTGCTCTCCTCCCGACCGGCCTACAACGGGGAATGTTAGTTCTCGTTCTAGCTGCTGAGAAACAAATTGAATGGATATGAAAATTCAATTCTCACTCCAGTGGAAGGTAATTACGTAATGAAATTCCATTCGAGTTGGAGTTACAGAAATAAAATTCCAATCGATGCAAAAGAAATCTAATCGCTTGTCAGTCAGACGACCATTTGGAAATTGGTTAAATGGACATGGTACAAAACGTACTACACTTCCACTGGGCCAGTTCCACTTCCACTGGGCCAGTTCCACTTCCAATAAAGCTCCAGTTCATCTCACCTTCAGTTGCTGACTGAAGCGTGCCTCGCTCTCAGCCGTCTGGCGTTCCAGGCCGGCCTTATCTTCCCGTAGTTGAGCAATTAAAACCGTGGTCGCCTCGTCGCCGCCTTCGATTTTCGAAGTCATTTCTTCCAGCTGCTGCTTCAGCTTGGCAATTTCAGTCGTGCCGGAGTCGAGGCTGGCTGTGGCGGCTTGGAGCTTCTCCATCACCTCGGTCTTTTCTCGGTCCGATGCGGAGAGCTGTTGTTGAACGGTCTGTAGTTCGGTGGAATGGGAGGTGCGTTCAATTTGAAGATCGGCTTTCAAATGGAGGAGTTGCTCTTTTTCCGCTTCCAACTGTCGTGAGAGGCCAAGATTTTCGGTGGTTTTCAAATCTAATTCACGGGTCTGCTTCTTATAAGCGTCATCAAGTTTGGCTGAAAAGAAGTGAAAATGCGTTAAATTCAGTAAGAATAGATGGCAATCGCTTAGCCTATCGGTACATTTACCTGTCTGCTTTTCTGAATGCTTGACTGTATGTCTGTCCTTCTGTCTGTCCTTCTGCCTGTCTGTCTGTCTGCCTGCCTGACTGCCTGACTGCCTGCCTGCCTGCCTGCCTGTCTGTCTGCCTGCCTGCCTGCCTGCCTGCCTGCCTGTCTGTCTGTCGTCTGTCTGTCTGTCTGTCTGTCTGTCTGTCTGTCTGTCTGCTCGCTAAGTAAACGTTTTGGACTTACTCTTCAACTCTCGCTCGATCTCCACCATTTTCGTCAACCGGTTCACCTCTCCTGACAACTCCTCTCCCGTCGAGTCTAGCGCATTCTTCTGACTCGACAGGGTCTGAATTTCCGCCGTCTTAGACTGAAGCTCCCGATCCTTCTTCTCACAACTGGCTTTGGCCGCTTCGAGCGATGCCGTCAGCCGGTCCACACTTCTCTCCAACTCCACGGAGCGCTCCGTGACCTGTCGCAACTCTGCGCCCAGTCGCACGACATCTTTGTGGGCGTCCGAAACGGATGCACCGGCCTTCTGCGATTCCGACAGCAGTTTCACGGCGACGGCTTTCTCCGCTTCCAGTGATGATTTCAGACTGGTGATTTCAGATTTGTAGGTGGATTTCACTTGCTCGATAGCATCTTTGTGACTGGCTGCAGAAGAAGCAGCAGCGGCTATCAGCGATGTCTTCTCCTGTTCCAGGTCAGATAATTTCCCCTTTAGCCTGTCCAGCTCGGCCTTGTTGACCGACCGCTCTTTCGCGAGCTTCTCGAATTGGTTGTCGTCCTGGCTGGCCCTTAGCTGGTTGATAACTCGCTCCTGTATACGAAGAACTCAACTCAACAACGTGGTTCTGGAACTTGTCTGTCTGTCTGTCTGTCTGCTTAACTACTGGTATTATTACATATCTGCAAGGGTACATGACTGCCGTCTGACCTTAAAGACAAAAAAATCGCTTTTACCTGATCCGAAACCTTCCGCTGCTGTGTGTCACTCTCAATACGCATCTTCTCAATCTGCTCGCTGAGAGACTGCTGCTGCTTGTGGGAGGAGTGGAGTTCCTGCCGGAGCAGTTCGTTGCCTTCTTTTAGGGCATCGTAGCCGTTGACTTTAAGCAAATCCTCATCCGAGAGTCCATTGGACGATCCATTTGTCCCGTTGCTCTATACAAGAATATTAATAGTTAAGTATAATAATCATTCAGAATTAGGTGGGGAGCGATGCCCACCGCCACCGGCTCTCCACATTATCCACTGGATTTGAATTTTCGGCCAATTCATCAATCAACGCAGTCATCGCTGTATGAAAAATTGATTGAGAACTGTTAAAGTTGAGTTTAGTCTACCCGCTCTAGCTCTAGCTTCTCCTTTATTTGAAGCCAACCATTCAGAAAGCTTAGCCAGCAGTAAGATAATCCCGGAAGAAGACGTTTACGCAAATGCCAAACGGAATATAGATTCCTAGATAGAAATTAACTAGGCAATCAGCCAATCAACGAGCAGCAATCAATAGTCACATTTTCAGGGAAAATGAAAACAAAGACAGCAGCAGTTTCTAGTAGAAAATAGATCACTGAAAGGCGGTCTACAATGAGAACGAACAAATTATTGGTTTTTTGGAAGTCAAAGCACATCAGACAGATGTGATAGTGAACTGTTCGCGCAATGAAAGCATTCCGTCAATCAATCAATCAATCGATCATCATATCCTTCACTGAAAGCACAGCAACGTCGTTGGTGCTTGATTGATTGATTAGCTCAGCAACTAAAAATCATTCACTCCCCTCAATCTCACAGTTCCGGCCAGTCTCGTTGGTTTTTCAACCCCCACGTATTCCACAAAATCAATTTAAAACAATAAACCTATAAAAGCACAATTAATCTCTTGAAAAAACTCACTTTTCCGCCGGAAATTGCAGCGCCAGTGCAATTCGTCACATGCGCCATCAAATCGTTCATCGCCACGAACGTCGAATGGCACTCCGGGCAGATAAATCCCTACAAACGAAAAGCGCCGTCATTGTGCTATCCAAAAATTCGAAAGACAGCCGAACCGGAGAGGGACACGCCACTCACCTCGACAGTTTCCGTGGAGGAGCTCCCAGGCAGCACCGCATGACTGCTCCCGTTCTGCACCGGACTCAATGGTCCGTAGGCGCCCACCACGTTCTTCCCGTCCTGGCTCTGAAAAGCCCAAGCAATGGAGTTCTCCGAAAATCGAAAAGAGAACAAGTCTGACCTACATCTCGCTTCTTGCCGAGGTTCCGAAGACGATCCATTTTCAATAGTTCAGCCAAATTTCAGTTCCACACCAAACAAACTGATAAGTTCTCAACAGGTTTAGTGGCGAATTGCGCAGTAAAAGTGACGGGCCGCGATTTTTACGTCATTCGTGCAAATATTTGTGGGGCTTGAGGAATGCCGCGAAGGTGGCATCCGGCAGCGTGCGCGACGGCGCAGAAGTCAAAAAGAGTGAACCTTGTCCAGCAAGCTTTTTATCAACAACGATTTTCATTCAAGGGAAAACACAGAGTAGGATGAGAATAATCAACGTACCCACCTAAATGCGTAGTAGCCGCTGCTCCTACAATGGTGAAGTAAAAAGCAGAATACACACGTGGCAAAAACCTTGCGCTAACCGAGTCAAGCCATTACAGTCGTTATATTGTCGTTGTACACAGCTGTCGAGTTACACTGCTTAACTCAGTCAGCGCAAGATTTTTGCCACGTGTGTATGCTTTTTATGAGTTCGTATAACAGCGAGCCAGCAACACTAGGACATACTACTAATTCAAGCGGTCATAAAAAACGATCAGTAGACACATATAACCCGCAGCTAGAAGATGGCGCGTTAATAGCCCGAACAGCTGACTAAATTCTGTTGCCAGTTAGAATTTAAATGTATCCTATATCTGTACGGCGTAGAAATGTTAGAAGGTATGCTGCGGACCAGTTGGAGGTTGTGATGAAGGTGGCGCCGGTGCTTGGTAGGTGTAGGCCGTGGCGGCGATATTCTGAGCAGGCTGGTAAAAGTACGGCGGCACGGCGGCGGAGGTGGGGGGCACTTCGAACGCCGACAACACGGAATTGGTGAGGATTTGCGTTTCCGGGAGGGTGGAGGTGACGGTGATGGGTGGGAACCCGCTGACCGCCACCGGGAAGCTCGTCACGGTCGGCCGGTACTGCGGGTAGAACTGCTGTTGTGGAGGTGGAGGGGTGTGCATGGAAATCGGCGGCTGGTAGGTCGCCTGATAAGGCGCGGGGGGATTGGGTTGGTGCGGCAGAGAATGATTGG
>LRSR01003595.1:0-22609 GCA_001579985.1 Hypsibius dujardini
ACGATGAGACACAGGGTCACCCTATCCCGCCAGAATGGAGCCCCATGAATAACGCCTGCAAAAAGAGACGGTCTGCTGTGCTGCCTACGTTTCTCTCGTCGTTCATCAGGTGCTTAACGGTGATAGAATAAAAAGGATTGCAGTACGAGTACTTAGGGTTGCTACTTACTTAGAATATTGAAGGGAACTACGACGGCGATGAGAATTAAATCTGACAGCGCCAAATTGACTAGAAAAATGTTGCGCGTATTGCGAAGGTCTTTGATGAATCCAATAGTGACGATAATCTGAATTGGAGGAAGTGACCCTTTTAATTATCGCCGGACACAGACACGAACACAGCGGCAGTTGTAGAGACCGACATGGACACATATGGAAAAAAGAACCAGACAGAGGCATTATAGACAGAGATACAGACATAGGCACAGACACCACAGACATGGAGGCAGTCATTGACACGACCATAGACATAGATCCAGACAAACGCAGATGCAGACGCAGCAGTCCCAGACAAAGACACCACAGGCACAGATGCAGACAGACAGACATTATTCTAGTAGCACAATACGTTGGGGCTACTTGCTAGTGAATTCCCGATGAATCCGGCGACGCTGAATACGACCATAGCCACAATGAAAATCAGTCGCACGACCCAGTCGCGAGATTGCTCCTCCACTAAGATCCTTGTCCCGTTGTCATTCTTGGAGGGTGTCGTCGCCTTCTGTTCCACGGTCCAGTTGGCTGCGTGGTCAAGAGTAGGAATCATTTTCTAGTCCTGCGCCGCGAGGTCACAAAGTACGCAGGCAACAGTCGGAGTACAATGACCAATCGTTATGCGATTCTGGACCGTTTGTCTCTTTCACATACAGAATGACGAAAAACAGTCTGCGGAGTTTGCGTTTTATGAAACAGGCTCTCGCGAGCTCCAGCATCCAGTCATGCAACTATAATGATGTGGTGCGCAGTGTGAGTCGCGTGATTATATATTTAGGGTTCCGTCGTACATGTACTCACTAGTCAGGGAATGGGAGCAGCACCTTGTTACTTGACATTAAACATTCACACACATACGGCACGGGCTAAAAAGTGCTGTGAAAGTGTGAAGTGTGGGAAATAAAAAGAATTTTGAAATAAGTTTTAACCAAAAACCCTCATCTTATATTTATAGGAATACAAATTCTAAAACGTAAATACAAACTAAACTGTAAAAATCGCAGCATTATGTGCGTGCACTTATACTGCGTACAGTACTTGTACAAATTGGACGTACTTGTAAATAGCAGTTAGACTTTTTGAATAGTTGTTTTGAAACGCAGATTTATTTTTTGCTAAACAATATATGTACCTATCCATACAAAACAAACAGGAGTTAATTTTCAATTAATTCTCCTTGCAATTTCATTTAAATTCGTATTAAATCATAATGATTTTTACGGTCATGCCTTGAGTGCAGTACATTTTTTTATTCAGTGCTATTTCATACGTTTTTTTAATTTTGATATAAATACTTATGTAATGTTTAAATTTACACAATCAAAAGAGCTTTAAAATCAATAAACTCTTTTTAATTATATTTTAACTTGGAAATGTCCAATGAATATTGACATACTGAATTTTGAAGTATTGATTTTATTTTGTATTACTGTAAATATAAGGTAATCCTTCTGGGTAAAATTTATTTCAAATTTCTTTTAATGTCACAAACTTCACAACTTCACATCACAACTTTACTCCCCAACTTCACAGCGCTTTTTAGACCGTGCCCACATACACCGTGCGCGACCGATTCGATCGGTTTAAACGACGACTCAGTTCTCCCTCTTCCTCCCTTCTCTTCCTGTGCCATTGGATTCCGCTATCAATCGTCCACGCAAAATCGTTTTCCTCACTATAATTAATTTGCCTGAATAAGCACGTACGTATTTTCGAGAGGGGCACAGCACTGTATTCGCACCCTACGGGAGAGCTCCTTAACGACTTCCGGCTTGCACGCAACATCCAGAAAATTACTTCCATCGCCGCGCACCCGAAATAAGACCGACTCACTGATCTCCGATTCCAGTAAAATCAAGCAACATCACTCTCTTGACTCAAGTGGGCACTGCTATTTTACTCTTAAATTACATCGACTGCATAGTGTAACGAAGGGAAAAAATGCACTTGAAAAGAATCCTGACAAGAAACATACGACACATCGAGCGCTGAGAAGCAAGCAATGGGGGACAAAAAATTTACCGATCATCTACCTTGGACCGCATATGAAAAATGGTTATCCATCCTGTAGAAACACGGGGAAGCATCAGCGAATTCCGGTCTCCTTCAGTCGGCGAGACCGCTCCGACTCGAGGTGAAGGACTTCATCCCAGCGCTGCTGGGTCAGAACGACCTCTCCGTGACTGATGGTCATGTAACGTGCCAGTTCCAGCTGCTGGTGTAGGTCATCCGGTGAGATGGAACGATCGGCTTTCCGGGAGGTGACAAACTTGTTGACGATGGCCTGAAACAGCAGCAAAGGATTGAAAACCGGAAATACAGACTCATTTTAGTTGGTTGTGATTTCCCAAGACAATATAGTACTGCACAATAAAATTGAGCGAAGAAATTTCCCAATGGACAAACGAGACGAACAGACAGAAAGACTTGCAGATACAAATAAGACACAGATGGTAAGACAGTCCAAACAGACGTAGATGGTAAGACACCGATGGTAAGACAGACATACAAATAGAGAGACGTGCAAAGGCACAGGCAGATAAGTCACAGGCAGACGGGAAAAAAATAGCAAGAACAGCCAACAGACAAGTGGTGCTCACAAGAGAGACAAAGATAACCTGACACCGTCATACTGGTCACAGGCAAGAAGAAAAGGAACTCAAAGGATGTGACGTACCTCACGCATTTCAGGGGGGATTTCGTAATCGAGGAACCGCACAGTGACTAAGTACTGCCGGATCTGCCAGATAATTTCCTCATCCAGTGCGGCACAGTCGACGGCGGCTCCATTCGGCGAGAGTGGCACGATGCAGCGGCAATTGACTAACGACTTGCCCTGGCTCAACACCAGCACAGGAATGTCCATCAGAAAGGGAATGGTCTGTCCGAAGAGAAAGTTGAAATCCAATTTCTGATCGCTAACCAGCTTTTGGAGTGCCAACAGATTACGACAGCCTAAACGAAAAAAACAATTCAGGAGGCAAAACAAATTCAAATGGCTAACATGTGCCTTACCTGTGTCGTTTAAGGTGCCAGTATCCATTCCCAGCTCGTCCAGCGCCAGGTGGGTGTGCTTTGGCAGTTGCAGCAGACCCGGCAGGAGCTCGTTGTCAATGGTGCCGGGAACTTCGGTCATCTTCGGGGCCATCAAGGCGGAGTTCAGAGTGGCAATGCTCATGGGGAAGACGGCTAACTGCAGGAAAAAAACGATTCCTATTCAACAGTGTTCCCAATCTCCCGCCCAAGCTCCGGGAAGGTCTCGGTACAAAACATTACTTGCGTCAGAATATTTTCCAAAGTTCCCAGCAGTCGTTTGACGAAAGTCACGTCTTGCGGCATCCCAGTTAGGTTCAGGGGGAAGTTTCCGATCGCCTGATCATCAGCTCTAGCATATCTTAGAACAATACAGTTGCTGTTTAGATGGAAAGCCATCAGATAGTCCGCTTAAAAGCATTGCAATTTTTTTATCCGGTCGGAAAGTATGCCCGTCTGGGTGCCTGTGGCAGTAACTGCATGTATATCTGACTGACGGCGTGTCCGATTAACTGTTTTGTCTGTCTGTCTGTCTGTCTGTATGTATGTATCTCTGTCTCTCTTTGTCTGCCGGTCTGTCTGCTCATTCCATCTTATCTGCGGGTCTTAGTCCGCTTTCATTCTTATCCTGCAGACAGACATATAATGGAAGACTCACATCGAAGAGATCAAGTGAAGCAGAAGGTACTCAGCCCCCAAAGCATCCCCGTTCAAGCAAAACTTCAACAGCTCCATCAGTGACTCTCGAACTCGCACGAAGGAAAATCCATCCTCACGCGACATGCTTAAAATGCCTTCCAAAATAACAAATTAAGTTACGCATTTTGGCGACGTGCCAGTGTTTATCATGGTCAAGTTATGCCTTACGGGTTTTATCCAACGGCAAGGCCGGATGAGTGTGCAGCAAATCCTCGTAAAGCAAAACATTCAATCGCATCTCATCATGCTGAACTGGAAAAGCGGATATAGCAGGAGGAGAATCACCCGCTCCTCTCTCAGGTGAAGGGAGCACCGGATCGTCAAATGACAGCAGTCCAAACAGCTCCACGGCATCGTTGACCGCAACGCTGGCTCCGGCCTCAGCGAAAAACTGAAAACAAAAATTATGTGCACTCGAAACGAACGGCATGGGAGAGAATCCTCCGTACATTAGCGATCAAGACGGGTTGGCTGGGATCGAGGGGCTTGTCCGAGGTCCACTTGCCATGCTCATGAATCGCTCGAGACCACGCACTTTCGACCGGTAGCGAAACACATTTCAAGGACCGCATCTCACTTAGAGCTCCACGCTCTCCAAAAGCCACGACTTGTTCGCCCATCTGCAAAGAAAGTTAGAACCTCATTGAGCACAAAGTCACAAACCCGATTAGTTAAGTAGAGCACAGATCTACTAAATATCAACCGGACCCAACAAGCAGGTTGAGATCGCATTCGGCGACATGAAAGGAGCACAGCTACAATGTATTGGAGTAAAGCCATGCAATCATTCAATCACTCGAAAGATACAACAGAAGAAACCCATAATCGATTTAATAAAAGTCAATAAAAGAACCCACTCTCTTACCTCCAAAACCACTCCATCGCGGAACATCGCACAGACCGCCTTAATATCCCCAGAATTCAGCTGACGCACTTGCAGAAAGCCTTGATGGTAGCTGGACGGGCGCTCATCACGAACCATGCAACGAAACCGGACCAAACTGTTAGTTGGAATAGCCTGCAACTGCTCTTTCGATAACCCGTTAATCAGCGGCACCTGAAATGAGCATATCAAAACATACAACAGTTACCCGGTGAAAATAAAAAACTATTATGAAGAACAGAAGAGCTCCGAATTACAACCGTTTTTCATTGTCAAGCCAAAGTCAAGCCAACGGAGGATGGTCTCAGTTTGAGCCATAACCCGGAATTAAAGCAAGCAAATAATCATTCAATCAAAATGGGCGATCAATCCATCAATCAAAGCTTGTGGTGCAGTCACCAACCAAATGTCGATAATCACTAGTGTCGCTTTTGATCCTTCCCAAAAAGGCTGCCTCCACGGCGGCACGGAGCATCGTGGCATCCTGCTGATATCCAGTTGAATCATTTGCTGGAAAGAAAATACGCGCAAATGGCAGATGAGATATATTAGAGGGCATCGGGAAATGACGAGGAGACCTCAAAATCTCACCAAATATTTTATCGACAATGTTTAGCGGATTCGACACCCAATCCGGCGTGGTTTGCACGGGCATGGCTGTGAGGATACAGAGATTTGAAGTAAAAATCACGAATGGGTTAAAAATTTAGCGAAGGCAATGAGATAAGGAGGAAAAACAAGGAACATGTGGAGACGGAAATAAAATTACGCGGGAAGCCCAAAAGAATGGAAACTCAGAATGGAAAATCAGCCGTCTTTTGTGAATGAGGAGAAGAAGCCAATCAATCAAGCCAAGCAAGATCGACAAGCTAGGTGAACAAGTTACCAAAAAGTTAGAACTGATGCCTGCAGCGGAAATAGTCGTCTAAACAACGCAAACATGACGATAAAACGACTCGAACAAAACGGCAGAACAAGAACACTAAGAATAAGAAAAAGGAATCAATCAATCTATCTACTACCGGCAAAGCTATGAGAAAGGGTGTGCTGGCCACGCCCTTCACAGTGACGTATGCGCTAGATTCGTCATCACATTTCACACCATGTCACACAGAAGAGGCCGCGTGGTCTTCGTTTTCCGTGTGTGTTTATGAATCACGAACTCCCTCGTGTGGCCCCTCTGCCATCCGATTTTCATCAACAACAAAATCCCTCTCTGATCTTGTCATCAATTGACACATTCCATTGCTCACCAGGCGGGCTGCCCACACCATAGAGGACGACGAAACGAATCATTACTGGTACGATTTTTTTATATTTCACTTCCAGGTTATCTCGTGGGTTGCTTGATTCTGCATTTTTACGCTGTTTAAGGGTTCACTTCTCCTGATTATTTTCTGGAGTTGTAAATCTGTCGAATTAGTACTGTAAAAGAACGTTCTTGGAACGGTAAGAGTAAAGGGACACCTTCGCTTCTCCATTAATTTGAAAATATCATTCTTTTTTTAACATTGATGGGACATTTCGGATTCGTAAACTGAAAAGGAGTTTTAGGTTTGCTTAACTCGCTCAGTCTTCGGACCTAAATTTTGTTTTTGGAGATGGAACGAGCGTGAAGCTTGTCTCAAGCGGAACATAATAATCTCATGCCATGGAGCGCTTGATTGATCTCTGGGTTGAATTGAAATTTGTGGTAAAGTGTTCGATTGATTGTTTGTTTGACATCCGGGTTGGTATGCACGTTTTCTAATCATAAGTATTTCGCCGTCCATTAGACCATTTTGCTATTGTGCCGATCGGGTGCGGCACTGTTTCGAAAGATTGAAGGTATCTACCATCTAGCATAGATTTTTGTAGTATATTGCGAATCAATTTGATTAATGGGATTTTTCTGGGTGTGTTTACTGTTTAGTCAAGCCTTTGATTGATCTATTCTTCGAAATGAAATGGCATTATGTTTCTTCATGGATTGCTTTTTAGGGGAGTATGATTGTAACCTACTCACACGCAAAATTTTATTTTTGCAGAATATTGCAAACCATTTTGGTTGAATTGTCTCCAATGTTTGTTTAACAGATAGACCGATTTAGGCGCTCGAGTGATTCCTTCACGTGATCAACTGCTTTTTTCACCACCACCACCACCACCACCACCGACCATGTTGCGCTGGATGAAAAGCGACGGTACGAGCAAGAAGGAGCCGGAAGTCTTCGGCACAGTCGTGGACGGGCTGAAGAAGCTGTACCGCGGCACGATCCTGCCGCTGGAGGAGCACTACAACTTCCACAACTTCCACAGCCCGCAGTTGGATGACTCGGATTTCGACGCGAAGCCGATGATTCTGCTGGTGGGGCAGTACTCCACTGGCAAGACCACCTTCATTCGTTATCTTATCGAGCAGGATTTCCCGGGTATGCGGATCGGGCCGGAACCGACGACGGACGGATTTATCGCCATCATGCACGGCGACCAAGAAGGCGTCATTCCGGGAAACGCTCTGGTCGTTGACCCGAAACGCCAATTCCGTAAACTGAGCAAATTTGGGAATAACTTTTTGAATCGCTTTCAATGCTCTACCGTCAACAGTCCGGTGCTGGAGAGTGTCACGTTCGTTGATACACCAGGTAAGAATTTAAACGGCCTTCTTTGATTGATTGTGTTAATGATTGCCGTAATCGGACGGCTTGCTCGATTAATTTGTACGTCATGCAAGTCAAAGTGACACTTTTTTGACATTCTTTCTTTTAACGCTCACTTTGGGAGCTGTTGTCGCCTCTTCAAAAAGTTTGGAGAGATAGGGGCAGCTTTATTGGTCAATTTCGTCAACTGTCGAAATCGAACCATTGTTATGACCATTTGCCGCGGCAGGTATTTCAGTTGATGGCAGTCGATCCCAGAGAGTATTCCTGGTGGAATTGTGTCAAAATAAATTGAAGAAAAAAAATTATGTCCAATTCAAACCGTTTTGGTAAGCAAATTTTTGGTTCAGTTTGTAAAGGATGAAAGTTCCCTGCTGACTGAGTACGGTGCAGTTGCGAAATACGCATGTGAATACAGTAAAAATATTTAACTCCCTTTTTCGTGAGAAGAAACGTTCTCGGCATGACGTTGCTCGTAGGTTCGTACTACATGAACCTAGGTTTAGCAGTTTTTTCTTGTGTTTACACTGTAGAAATTCGATTCACTAATCGGAATAACTGAGCGCTCTGCACCGATGCTTCGTTTGTTTCCGGCTGGAATTAATTCGATTCTAACCCACTCTAATAATCGGTATCATGTGTTTCCAGGTATTTTGAGTGGGGAAAAGCAGCGCATCGATCGCGGCTATGAATTCACGGGCGTGTTAGAATGGTTCGCGGAGCGGGTCGACCGAATCGTCCTGCTGTTTGACGCGCATAAACTAGACATCAGCGATGAATTCCGTCGTGCCATCGAAGCCCTCCGCGGGCATGATGATAAAATTCGAATTGTCTTGAACAAGGCCGACATGGTTGATCATCAGCAGGTTCGTTGTTATCCGGGAAAATTGTTGTTCGAATTGATTTTTGGCAGCTTTGATTTGGGAAGACCGATCGCCTGTCTGATCGATTAAAACATTTTTTCGGTCCTTTCTAGCTGATGCGTGTCTATGGTGCTCTGATGTGGTCCTTGGGAAAAGTGCTCAACACCCCGGAGGTGGCTCGTGTGTATATCGGTTCTTTTTGGGATCACCCACTGCATAACGACTCAAATCGCAGACTGTTTGAGGCGGAGGAGGTGGACTTGTTCAAGGACATCCAGAGTCTGCCGCGGAATGCGGCGTTGCGGAAGCTGAATGACTTGATCAAGCGTGCGCGTCTTGCCAAGGTGAAGATGATGAACCTTTAACGCCTCAAAAAGACAGACAAGACAGTAGAGTTGTTAAAGCAAGTCTAAGGAAAAGAAAAGCATTTAGACAGGCGGAATGGCCGACCGACCAACCGGCAGGCAGACAAGCAGATTGTCAAACAGGCAGCAGACAGATAAACGTGCATACAGACAGACAGACTAACAGATTCTCAAACAGGCTGATTATTCCTACAAATCGATAGACAGACGGACATACATTTAGACGAGCAAAGTGTGAAACAGACAGGTAGAAAGATGGACAGACAGACAGACAAACAGACAGACTCATAAAATCATAAAAACTATAGCAGATTTGCTGTCGTAATTTGAAAGAATCGTCAAAGCGGATTGCGATTAGGGAGAGTGGACACTTGTTTGCGTTTTTGTTACGCACTACAAGCGGACTCTTTCAGCCCTATTTGATCACAATTCACTATAGTTACGTAGGCTTCAATTGTCTGGCAGTGTCAGCGGGAAAAAAACTTACCTACGCAATGATGACTGATCGACCTAGCCCTGCTGTGCATGTGCTGCATTCGCTTACTGTAATCTGTAATCTAATCCCTCTTGTCTCTTTTGCAGGTGAATGCCTACATCATCAGCGCACTGAAGAAGGAAATGCCAGCCGTGTTCGGAAAGGATAGCAAGAAGAAGGAGCTGATTGACAATCTTCACCTGATTTACGCTCAAATCCAGAAGGAGCACAACATCTCGCCCGGTGACTTCCCGCAACTGCCGCGAATGCAGGAAGCGTTACGCAACGAAGACTTCCAGAAATTCCACGTTCTCAACCCTAAACTCATCCGCAATGTCGATCGCATGCTGGCGGAGGACATTGCCGGCCTCATGCAGATGATCAGCATGGAAGAGGCCAAACAGACGCAGGAACCGTTGGTCAAGGGCGGCGCTTTCGACGGCTTGACCAAGTGCGTCTTCATACTTTTCTTATCTGAATGCCTGTCGGCTTAAAGTGCCATCTGTCTATTGACTTTTTTATTTGTATGTCTGTTGGTTGCTGATTGCTCGACTACTGCTGGTCTGCTTGTTTGTCTTTGGGACTGCCTGTCTGTCTGATCACATATCTGTTTTTCTGAATGTGACGATGTCTGTCTGTTTGATTTCCTGTCGAATATTGTTGGCTCGGTTGTTTGTCTACGTGCCTGTGTACTTGTTTGTCTGTATGTTTGAACGCATGCCTGTCTGTCTGTTTTATTGGCTTTCAGTTTATCTATTTGTCTCAATCCTTGCCGCTTTTTTGTCAGTCTAAATGCCGGCCTGTCTGCCTGTTTGTCCGTGTTTTTATTTTATGGCCTGTTTTTCTGTATGCCTGTCTGCATGTCTGTTGGAATACCTATTCAACGATGCATTTCACTTACTTCAGTGATGTTGTCTATAAGGTTTTTCTCTTCCTTCAGATCTCCCTTCGGTGTCGGCTACGGCGAAGGCGCCAACGCCGGCCAGGACGCCCCCGAGTGGATCGTCGGGAAGGACAAGTACCGTTACGATGAGGTCTTTTACGTGCTTAACCCCGTAGACGGGAAGATCACCGGCGCGGCGGCCAAACAGGAAATGGTCAAGTCGAAGTTGCCGAACTCAGTGCTGGGGAAGATTTGGAAGCTGGCAGATGTGGACAAGGACGGGATGCTGGACATTGAAGAGTGGGCCCTGGCGAATCATTTGATGCGTATCAAGTTGGACGGCAATGAGCTGCCGAATGAATTGCCGCCGCACTTGTGCCCGCCCGGGAAGGCTGGCCATTTGTACCCGAAACTGCGGAATGGCGTCGGCAATGGCGACGATGAATGATTGCAGACCGGTCCACGCGATTTTTTCTTGCTTGTCTAGATTTAACTAATTTAATATATAATATTTTTTGCACTTCCGTCATCGCCTTATAGAAGCAGTTTCTATTTTCTTTATATTGATATTTATCTTCGTTAGCATCGTTTCGGATTTTTTTTCCTATGTGTATTTCGTTGTTTTTTGCGTCACGATTGAGAATATAGTTTGCTACTGAAAATTAAATAAACGCGCTACGTATTGCATCACACTAATTCAGCGCTGCTTTCGGAGGAAGAAGACTCATCGGAGTCGGAATCTTGGAAGTGTTGGGGTCCGTTTACGCGGTTGAGATTGGGCGAGAGGTCGCCGTCATCATCGGAGGACTCGTCGGTGTCGTCCGAACCGGGGAGGGAATCGGGACAGGCAGGGTCGTCGGAAGGACTGCTTTGTTTTGCAGGCACGACTTCATCCTCCTTCTTGTCGAATGCAGGTGGCCTGAAAACGAAAGTGGCAGTTTTCGACAGTCAGAAACAGATATTTAAAATATATATCTTAATTTATGATCATCAAGAACAGCCATTTGAAGTTTGATGGATGTTACTAATAAATTCATTAATTTGTATTACTAATATAATATAAGTGAAAAAACGTAATTAACTTTTAAAATTATCGCGTAATTAGTACTAGTACTAGTAATACTAATACGAAAGAACACTTAAAATACATAACTTAATTTACAATTATATAAAACAATGATTCTAACTTAAACGGACTATTGTTCTTTAAATCAAACTTTGAATTTCAATTAAATTGAAGATTAATTTAAATTGGGTAAATGTGATTTTGAATCAGAATTAAAATCATCGTCTCAAAAATGAATTTTAATAAAATTAAAAATGACTGGTCACACAAAAATGATTTTACCAGTCCTTCCGACCAGTCCTTCCGATTAATTTGATTTAAAACAAAATGCATTTTTCAGGAATTTCGAATCATATTATAAATTAATCAAAACAACACTAAAACGAACCTTATCATTGAATGATTTGTGTACCAGCATTACTAGCACAAAAACTAGACATAAAACGGTATTATATTAAGATTTTCCGATTATCTTACAGTTAATAAATTAGTGCTTGCCTAACAGCCGGGCCTTTCCCAATAAGAACAAAATATTTCATAATTAGGTCCCACGAGAGTTGTGGAATTATTGACATCAATTACTCAAAGCCAACAGAGACACCGATCTGGCATAGAAACTCGATTGATTGATTGATTGATTGATACCGCTGCTTGATTGATTCATTTCAATGATTGAAATTACGGAGACGTAATCGTTCAATTGCTTGATTGATTTAACTACAAAAAAAATACAAAATTAACAGTCTCACCATTTTCCTTCAGCTTTGATATGGGCAATTTGATCCTTGGTCCGCAGGATGTGCGTGATCTCCGCCTTGACCCGATCTCCTTCCGTTATCGGTTCAACAAGCACATAATCACCTATAAAGCGTGAGACGAAATTTATTTACAAAAAATGGCAGTTTCTCCAGGAAAAAATCGTCCTACACAAACCTCGTTTTATCCATACAGTTTTCCGGAACTTTGGAGGCATACTGACAAGGTAAGTAATGCCTTCGCCGTTGAGCACTTCGTGGAGGTTGTTTCCGCGGGGCGCCACGATCTGGGGAATATCGGGGGGAAATAAGAGGAAGAAACATTACAATTGCAATCAACCAATCAATCAATTAAATACGATCCAGATATAAGTATAATTGTAGGTAGTTCAATCAACCGATCCAGCCATCAATAGTCACAGCAAGTGGCGGAAATATTTGCAGCTCGCCGCGACCCACGCCTTCTTACCTGTACAATCTCTTGCTGACGGTCCGGATCAGGCAGGACGCAACCCTCCAAAAATTCCTGGGCTACATATTTCCGCTTGGTGGCTGCCGACATTTTATAAATTCAGAGGAGGAGCTGGACAAATACTAGGAGTAGTGAAAAGTGAAAATGAAGCTGCTCAAATTGATTTGAAAGAACCACAGCAAGAAAAAACGCTTATGAAAGAAGAATAGGATAACGACTTATACTCTTAATAATTACGTAATCCAATTTGGAAAGATGGCAACAAACGAAATGATCATTTCGTCACAAAACAGTTTTAAAAAAATCAGTAAAAGTGAAATGTGAGAGATGATGTCACTAGGGACGTATACAAATTACGTCAGAAAGGATATTACGGACCACCGTAGGAGGACGAATCCCTCCCCCTGATTCGGTCTGTCTGTCTGTCTGTCTGTCTGTCTCTTTGTTTGTCTGTCTGTTTAGCTCGAGATTTGTTGTAATTAAGACAATTTGCAATTCAAGCCTTTCTTCACAAAAAGAAGACCTTCAATGAGATATAGAGAAGAGATGGTGCGTGACTAAGCCTGCCTATTCTTTAGACGGCCTAAACGGCAAATTTATACTGCACTCGTCCTGGGCATGTTTCCTTTTGTCCTGAGCCCATTGGATACATTTTTGTGTCTGTCGAGGAGGTCTTTTACATTGTGCACCGCCTATCGGCGGGCGCCCATTCGTCGCAATTTATGGAAATCCCTCAAATTTTACTTGAACGGCACATTCGGTGCAGACTCTCTGAAATGTTTCAAATAAAACCACAGAACAGACTTAGATTGTACGTCTATTGAACTGCGAATGGTTCTGCTTTGGATCAATTAAGTGTTAAACTCAATATTAAAACAATGTCTGGCTAAAGGAGCACCGGACCCAACTGTCACTTTACCGACGGCATTTAGTTTTCTTTTGTGCTTTGTTGTCATTAGCACTAAGAACTCGCACTAAGAACTCAGACGGCAGATTGAACAACCAGTTTAAGTTAAAAAAAGACACCCCTCTAAACCGCTTCGTCGGCTGGATTCTTTTTTTTATAGGCTGATTTCCAGACCTCAGAAAGACAAACGCTGTAAAATATAAAATTTGATCACAGTCAGATCTCTACTCTCTGCGCAATATGTATCCGTATCGTACCTTGAGTGAAATCGGTAAAATATTGTCAGCGGCATGGAGATGTGGGTTATCAAGGTCCACTAGGAAGAAAAAATCAAACAGTGAGAAACCACACATCATGTCATCAGTTACGAAGTTAAGGATATGGCAAACCGCAGAACTGAAAGATAATAAAAATATAACCTCACAAGTACAACGGCGGTCGCCAAAACATGAAAAATATTTTACTTGTTTACAGAGATTTTATACAGGCATATTTGCATAATATTAGGCATTCCAAATTCTAAAGCAATAAAAATTATTGAAAGATGAGAAAACTGTAATTTTGATCAACAGATTTCAGCCAAACTAAAAATTCAAGGATTCTTTAGTTAAAAAACCGAACTGAAAAATGATCAAGTTTAGTTTTCTTTCAGTTGATTATTTTACTCTTTTCCTCATAGATAAAACTTTCGCGTAGTAAGTTACCGTCCAGGTGCCGTAGAAACGTAGCTGCTGCGGGTAGAGCTGTTGCCGCCAAGCCTCCATGGAGTCAATAGCCCAGAGGTTGAAATTGCACACCAGCAGAAACGTCACAAATTCTCGACCCGGCTTCTCCTCGATATGCCTTGCTTTGCTTGATCTTCGTCGAGTGGCATCGAGCAGAAACAACGTTTGAGCGGTGGACTGGAATACTTCCAGCAACGTCGACACGAGGCCGGCGATCTCTTCCCGGGAAATATTCTGGGAAATGGTATGATGGGCGGAAATTAAGATGAAGGTGGGAAAGACGTACACTCCCATTTGGGAGATAATGAGCAAGACATCATCGAGCTTGGAGCCCTCTCGGTAATCGAACTTTAGGGACCGGATACGACAACAGGCGATAAAGACGGAGAAGAGTGTGGTGGTGTATAGGATAGTCTCGACGACGTAGGCTTGGAACACGGAAAGGCTGTAGTAGTCTTTGTGCCAGATGTAGATCCAGACGAAGAACAATGTCATGCTGTAATCAAAGATGTAATGCTTTCAACATGACATACTTCGAAGAAGATCTATGTCTGTGTCTGTGTCTGTTTCTGTGTCTGTGTCTGTGTCTGTGTCGGTGTCGGTGTCGGTGTCTGGCTCTGTGTCTGTGTCGGTGCTGGTATCGGTGTCTGTGTCTGTGTCTGTGTCTGTGTCTGTGTCTGCATCTGCACTCGTAGTGTCTGTGTTTGTGTAATCGTTGTCCATGAATGTCTAAATACGACGGCTTCCTGCCAGCCTATCCTGTGATGTCTTCTCCGACAATCACCTTATGATGGTCATCAGAGACATGAGAATTCCGATAAACAGTCCACGCGTTGCTCCGTGGCAATCGACTGTATACTGTTGCCGTTTCCGGTGCGGCAAGCTCGCTATCATACCATTCCTATCATCTTCCGGCCGTTTCAGCCTTGACCACATGACGTAAGTCAAGGCCGCGCAAATCAGGCTGTGTTCCACGATACACGGATACAGAAACGGACTTGCCTAAAAAAAGCCGATCCAAAGCATCCACCAACATGTATATTTACTTATTTACATTTTGAATTAAATTCATATAAATATCGGAGTACCTGTTGCAACACATTGCCAACGGTTGTTCTTGATCGGCATGATGAAGCGTCTGCGTAAGTCGAATTGCGTAGTTCATTATTGAAAATCCCAGATTGGAAACTCTGTGTTGTAGCAACTTGCGCTATCGATTCAGCCGAATCGTTAGTAATCCCATCAATGAAGGACCCCAGAAAGCCGTTTGGGCGAAAAAGTTGCAACTCCATTGTTGCCCCTTGCAACTCGTGTTTTGTCTCTTCGACCAAGACGCTTAGCCAGATGCAGACATTCGTTGCCATCATCTGCAAACAAATTATCCCTCTATGGTCTTTATATGGGTTTAAGTTTATATAAGTTTAATTAGAGCAATGGAGGCTGTATTGTTGCACAAAATAAATTTTAATTTCACTTAAGTAAGAAGAGGAAGATAAAAAATTTTCAGTCTGAACTTTCCTTAATTTAAATTACGTTGTCAAAGCGAAACACGCTTTATTTACATTTCGCCGCGTTCATCAAGCAGATATAACTATTTCTATTATTAAATCCAAAATAAAATACATAATAATAAAATATATAATAATATTTATACTACATATAACAATAATAATAAATATAAGGCTAACATATATAATATATATATATAAAATAATATATATATATATAACGAGCATTTAGGAACAGTACACGTGCTTACGTGCATGAGGCCAAATCGTGATAAGCTCGTGAAACGATCCGTCCGAATCTATCAGAAGTGTGAGCACGTGCTGCTTGTTTATTTTTAAGATTATCATAAAAGCGTATTATGTGACACAGTACCCTGAAGTTCGTGAAGATAAAGTACAGTTGAACAAAGCAGAAGAGAAAGCGAAATCCCGGTGTGACGACTGCCAACACATCCCCGCACGCGTCGCTGGACTCCTGCAGTTCAAAGTACTGCCCGAATTCCAGGCAGGAGTAGAGCATCGAACCGATCCCGAATAGGATCGCTCCCTGTTTTCTCAAAAAAGATCAACATCGCGTGGGGCCTAATTAGAGATGAACCTATAGATGAAAAATGCAACTCACCATACGTAGAAAAAAGCTGCCGGTTTTTGCGCTGTAACAGGACGTGTGACAGCATTCCCACTGACTGTTGCGACTGCCCTCGGGGATGCTATGCCTGCGAATACGAGTCCATCGGCAATTATTCCACACCCATAAGAGGACGCTGGTCGAACGAGACTCTTGGCAGCGATCCTCCAGGAGGAAGAGGTAGGCAAAGATGAGAAACAGCAGCGAGACCGCGTAGAGGAAGAGATAGAATTTCTGCAATCAGTTTATTTTTGAATGTCTGTTTAGTAGTTTGATGTGTACTAGACGAATGTTACTTGACAAAAAGTTCCTTTTCTTATATTAGTAATATCATTAATACGTATTTAAGTGGCGTATGTATATATTGAGTAAGTCAGCACATCATTGCCATCTTGCGACGTCGTGACGAGGCCATTCGCTCTACATTGGTTGCACAAAATCCTTGTACCTGCTTCGCATATATCGGTAGCGAAAATGAAACGGAAGCATCAGAATAAGATGATAATGTTGTTTATATAAAGTTATATAAATATGCAATTTCACCCTTCTGTTTTTTGTTTCAACGCAGATGGACCTGACTGGAAATGAGACTAGGAATGAAAAAAGCTAAAATAAGGTGATTATAATTATTTCTTTTAATCATTTTAGTCTCTTCAGTGACTAGAGTTTTCGTTTAGTTTTAGCCAAGTTAATTATTTAAATTTTTCCCCATTTATATCGTTAGTGACTAAAACTTTTAGTTCAACTTACTTCAAAAGATTCAGCCTAAAATGACTAAAACTGTTACTTTAGTTTTGGTTCAGTTTGTTGGTTTAGTTTTTTTTCCCCATCCCTCCAATACAAGAGACTTTACAGCATAGTCAAACGCCGGACTGAAAATGACCTGATAAAAGAGCGGTTGCACTTGCGGTGATATGATCTCGGCCAGCGGAAAAGCTGTCCCCAGGACGATTAGCACCAGCGCGTAGAGGACACTGAGGAACCGCCAGCTGGAATTCCTAAGACAAAACAGAAGCCACAAACTATTTCTTTATACAGAAGTACTGAAAAAACCCTGTTCGGTCCAATTTGGGAGTTTTGAGTTTTCTTCAACTGCGCTGCAGTATGTCAAGCAGCAATTCATCCAGCTGGGTCAGTCGCAACAGGAAAGGAACAGGCTTTTTAAGACCTTAGAAGCTTTCCTACAGCTTTTCAGATTCAAAAAAAAATTAGATTTGAAATTAGGGAAGAAATTATAAAGGAATTATAAACTGCGGATTTTTTCACGGAACAAGTATGCACTTTACTTACTCTAATTTCAGTCTCAGCAATGCAAGTTGCTTTTAAAATTGCGGAATTTTTTTTACATTCAAGAAAATATACTTTGCTGATAAAGAAAACTGGGGTTTCATAAAACAGTGTTTTACAAATACGCCAAGGCAAGAACCTCTCCAAACATCTTGAAATAAAAACTATTGCAACTTGGACCGAGCAGGCTTCTGTAGTATGGAAAACATTTTGTTGACGTCTGTTTTTTCGAGGCAGACATCCTAGCGTTATAAATCGCTGGAAATCAACCTATTTCAACGTACGATGCTTGGCCTTGTGGTCTCGGTAACGAATTCCCCTTTGATAACTCCAGGATGGACGGTGGATCCGGACTAATTTCCGACCGCACCAGCTTAGACGGACCGTCCTGCGCTTTTTCCAGTAATAATGACGTCTTCACCGACAGATCAATCACATAATCAACCGAATCGTTGTTTTCTGCATCCTCCGGAGCGTATCTGTCGTTGTCGGATTCTTCGAAATACTGACTGGCCGAACGGATCTTTTGCAGCTTCCCCAACCGTTGCTCCCGGAGCTCCTCGAATCGGCTGGACTTCACAACGGTCGTATCCACTGACGCTGGCATTGCTTTGCACTTCTTTTTCCGATAAAATAATACAAAATGAAATAAAATCTGTGTTGAAAATGGATAACGTTAAGCTGAAACACTTTCAGCTTGTGGGGAAAAAAGAGCGAAGTAAACAAAACCGCAGCTTGCGGTATCGACGATGCGGCACAGCACAATGCGATTATTTCCAGCTGGTCGCGCTGCTTGCTACGGCAGTGAATCTTCTTTGCGGTTCTACTTAACGTACGTGTGTGAAATTTTAAGTCGAACGTGCGACGCAGCTTGAGGGCGATTAACAGGCTTTAAAGCCTGGCGTCTGTGCGCGAAAAACGAAACCGGTTTTATGTGAACCTTTTTCGAAGTCAATTAACGTTACGCTGCTTTTTTTGGAATTTGGGCCGAGTCAAGAAACCATAATAACGGCCAGGCCCGGTGAATTTTCGGTAGGCGATGCTTGGGAATACTAAAATTTCGTAGTACTCTTTCTAATATACTGAGAATTAATATGACCCACTGATGGAGCTCATTAATACAGATGTTCGTCTGACCACTCGCCCCATTCGTTGGTCGGTTTGCTGTTGTGCTTATTGGTCTGCTGACGGCTGACGTCAAACAGCGGAATCAATACCGTCTTGCGCCTTTTGCGAAACCTTTCGTCCGCTTCTCTGCAAGCCAGAAGAATTTTTTCTTATTTTAGTGAGATATATTATATGAAACTGGGAAAATCTAAAAATACTCAAAAATAACAAAAATAATTGCAAAACTAGCGATATTTTGCCATGGAAAACATGTAGTCTTCACAACATGCAGGTCACATCATAATGCTACGTAACGACGGCATACACAAGCGGATCATTACGCCAGAGGAATGCTGGCTGGGGTAGGATCAACTTTCTCATTGAGCGGTTTTAAGGTGGTCGTCGTCGTTGTCGTTGTGCTAGTTGCATCGCGTTTCGTCCGAAGTACGGTCGTGTGATTATGGCTGGCATGGTCGTGATCTTCGTGGGGTCCGACGTGTCCGTGATGAGAGTCCCCGGTGGTCGTAGTGAGGTCGCGCTTGGTTCGAACGGTGATTGAGGTGTGATTATGACTAGCATGGTTATGGTCCTCGTGGGGTCCGATGTGTCCGTGATGAGGGTCCTCTGTGGTTGCGGTGACATCACGCTTGGTTTGAACGGTGATTAAGGTGTGGTTATGACTAGCATGGTTATGATCCTCGTGGGGTCCGACGTGTCCGTGATGAGAGTCCCCGGTGGTCGTAGTGAGGTCGCGCTTGGTTCGAACGGTGATTGAGGTGTGATTATGACTAGCATGGTTATGGTCCTCGTGGGGTCCGACGTGTCCTTGATGAGGGTCCTCGGTGGTCGCGGTGAGGTCGCGCTTGCTTCGGATTCTGGTTATCGACGTGTGCTCGTGATGCTCACCATAATGGCCGAGTTTTTGCGGAGTGCTGCCAACGGTGCTGGGGAGTTCCGTCGTCGCCTCCCGCTTTGCGCGATCGACTTCGTTGTCTGCAGATGGATAAACAGGAGTGGAAGCTGAGCTGTTCATAGCTAATGTGGCGTTGCTGACGTTTGAACCAATCAGGGCTGAAGAAACGGTTGTGGCTTCTCGTTTAACCCGATTGGTGACGCCGGTCGAAGCCGGATCAATGTGCCGAGAGAAGGTACCACCGATTGAGGGGTGTGTGACGTCATTACGGCGAGATCGAATGATGTTCGGCGCATCGGTTGCGGTGCGGTTGAATGGGTCAGTTAGAGACTCGTTGAAATCTCGGCGAGCGCGGATGATGTTGGGAGCGTCAGTTGAGGTCAGGTTGGATGTTTCAGTTACGGACTCGTTGAGGTCTCGGCGAGCGCGGATGATGTTGGGAGCGTCAGCTGAGGTCAGGTTGGATGTTTCAGTTACGGACTCGTTGAGGTCACGGCGAGCTCGAATAATGTTCGGCGCATCCGTTGTGGTCCGGTTAAATGGGTCAGTCAGGGACTCGTTGAGGTCTCGGCGAGCTCGGATGATGTTCGGTGTGTCGGTAGCGTTAAGGTTGAGTGTCTCCGTAACGGACTCGTTGAGGTCTCGGCGAGCTCGGATGAGTGTGTCGGTAGCGTTAAGGTTGAGTGTCTCCGTAACGGACTCGTTGAGGTCTCGGCGAGCTCGGATGATGTTCGGTGCGTCGGTAGCGTTGATGGACTGCGTGGTATTCTCGGTATCGCGAAGAGCCCGGGCAAGCGGCGTTTCCGTGTGGTTTCCCAGCTGTAATTCATGGCCGCCAAAGATGGTAAGATGTTCGATCGGATGCCCTTTGGACTGACCTGTAATTAGACAGCTACAAACCTCAAGAGCAGTGTACAGAAGAAAAGGTTTAGAGAACATATCATCAGCCCAATTTCTTACCGTGGAGATTGACTGGCAGTTCCGTTGTGAAGATGTTCCGGCGAGCTCGAACTGAACCTTCCGCTGTAGTTATCGTGGTGTTTACTTCACGCTTGTCCCGCGCTTCTCGGATCTCCGTGGAGTTGTCAACCTGAGTGCTGTTGAACGCAGTTGTTTCTTTACCTTGAAGGAGCGTCGATTCGGTAGTTGCTTCGCGTTTGTCGCGAGCTTCTCGGATCTCCGTTGAGTTGTCGATCTGCGTAGCGTTAAAGGCCGTCGTCTCAACCTGGCGGACATGGCGGGTCTGGTTGCTCGTGGCGCCGACGATGATGTGGACTACGGACACTTCTTCCACTGTGGCGGCAGGGAGAACCACGAACGGCAAAACGACCACAACTAAATCGAGCCGACATTAAACGCTTGAAACCTCTATTTCATAACGCAAAAAGGTGTACATAAACGGAGAACCTTACCGGTCTCGTTGGCAGGTAATGGAATGGTTTCCGACGGTCCGAGGGTATCGACGTCTCGGACTACACGAGCGTGCACTTCATCGGTGGTGTTTTGGGTCGGACGATCGGCATTGGTTTGGTCCTTCGTGACGGCCGCGTGGTCCTTCGCCTGAGGAACCTTCAGCAGGCCCGCTTTGGATGAACAAAACAATGCCGCATGACTTCAAGCAATCGGGCAAGCTCAATGTGCAATGACTTTCAAATTCCAGACGGTTATCACAACAAGCATGTCTTACCGGCTTCGTAGGAGCCTCGGCTGGCCCGAAGAACTTTGTCCGCATCCGATCGCCTCGCACGAACCGAGTCCTTCCTCTTGATTTTCTTATCATCGTCACCGTCTTCCTCCTCACGGAATGATGATGTCGTCGTAACTGTCTCATTACGCGTTCTCCTTGTCGTCGTTGTCGTCGTCCCGTTTTGTTCTTGTCTTTTTTGGCGGAAGGAGTTAGCACTGATGACTTGGACACCTCCGGAATTCACTACCTCAGCAGTCTCTAAAAAAAGCTGTACTTATAAAAAGGTTTGCGCAACATCATTGCAATCAAAAGTTAGATGCAAATTTCGTCGTCGGTTCGGAAATTGCCGATTGAATTCAATTTTTCAATCGTTTTAGCTTGTAATTAATCCTTAAATATGGAGGCACTTACCCGTTTGATTGGTGGCGGTAGGAATCTTTTCGCGTGGCTCACCTTGTGCATCAGTCGAATTGCTCGAAGCCGTCGTGACGGTGTCCCGTTTATGGCGGGTGGCATTTCCGGTTACGGTCGGCACGGTCACCCAGTGAATTTGAGGGCTGGTCGTGGTGGTGTCCTCCGCGGTCACGGCGACCACTGCCAAGGTAAGTCCAATAAAAAAAAGAAACCTCATATTTTATTTGAGCGCGACAGTAGAGCGGAAAACTATGGTTGAAAACCGAGAAAAAAAGTTTCGCAATTTAGAAAATGGGAAAGAAAACTAAACTTTGATTTGTTTGTCATTGGCCTTAGTTATATATTCGTATACGAGGTAAACTGGGCTTCTCCGTGAGCGTTTACAAACTTTCCGGTTTATTTTCCACTTCCCGTTCGTTGCAACGGAAATTTCCCAATTGACCATCCACAAACAGCGTGTCCTGAGTCGGTGGTGGTGGTACTGGAACTGTGAGAGGCGGGAGCAAAAGTCGTTGAGATGTTGTCGTCGATAGACATCAGAGCGTCTCAGGATGGGCGCACCGTAATGGTATGGGTGCCTGAAGGTGCGAGTTGTAGATGGGAAAATAAGATGCGATGACGGTTCCTTACGTCGCCATCCCTCCGCTACAGCAATGCTGTTTACGGTTTTTTTGGGTTATTAAGCCGTCGCGGCGAAGAACTGGTATGTTTGCTGGATGCTCTGGTCAACAATAATTTCCTGGTGGGAACCTTATCTGCATGGCATCAAGGCATTCAAATGAGACTGAGACGTGATCGGGTCCGTTGGGTGCTGCATTTGTCCCACCTACTTTCTCTCACCTTGAATTGCCAGACGTCCCGCAAATATATATTTTTTAAATTTTTGCTTAATTCTATATCAATCTAATGTTAATGCTGAATCATTGAAGGAACTTTGTTATGGCTTTATGTTAAGTTGCTTTGTTATGGAACTTTGTTGAGTAGTGGCCAGACAGGCGTTCCACAGTGGTGCAGCAACAGCGATATCCAGTACAATCAACGACAACATTGAGTACACTGGAGGGTCCGGGGTAAGGAAAAAAGGGCG
>LRSR01003596.1:0-25163 GCA_001579985.1 Hypsibius dujardini
GTCTGTGTCTGAGTCTGTGTCTGTGTCTGTGTCTGTGTCTGTGTCTGTGTCTGTGTCTGTGCCTGTGTCTGTGCCTGTGTCTGAATCTGTGTTTGTGTCTGTGTCTGTGTCGGTGTCTATCTGTGTGTCTGGGCCATTGAATTCAATTTCTCGTGACTGGAAATGCCATCTACAGTCCAGGGTCCAGTCAGTGAGAGCCATCAACAAAGACCCGCTCCACAGGGACAGAACATACGTTCCCGGATGTCACCGCAGACGAAAAAAACTCAAACTAGCAAGACCTCACCGAAAGCAGTGACTCGTAGACAAACCCCGAAAGCAGTGCTAAAAGATTCCACCAAAAAAACAAGCCGAGACATCACTCGAGGAACCCGGAATCCCCTCGTCAAGGTCGGAGAGGCGGTTCGAAGTCCGGTCAACCCGATCAACGGCCGCTTCAGCATCTACCAATCCTACGGTAATGCCTTTGTGGAGACCCCGGTTCGGCAGACAATTCTTTCCGGTGCGCGGACCAATGTCGTCGTGGCTGCGGCTCCTCCCGCAACGCCTGCAAACCTCGTTTCGCAGTTTTTAGCGATACCACCACTGATGTGGGCAGGGCCTGGGGCTAAAACGTCCTTGCGGACAGCGACTGGGCGAGCGACATCTAGAGCTGTTCGGACTGCTACAAGTGCGACCCCGCAGACTACCGCGCGTCAGCCTGTTGTTGCTGCACTGTGGAATCAGCCAACAACAGCGGCGATAGTCTGGACCGTACAGCAGACGGTGTTCAATGGTACCACAACGAATGGAACGGACACGTCTGCTAAGCCTGAATCAGGCAATGCGACGAACGCCGATGTTCAGGCAAGCGTTGGAATAGGCAAGACACAGGCAAGCGCTGGAATACGGACACAGACACAGGCAAGCGTTGAGACACGGACTCATGATGAAACAAACGAGCAGACACAGACACAGACAAGCATTGGGAGACAGATACATACTCAGACAAGCGCTGGGAGACAGGCACAGACACAGGCAAGGGTTGAGACACAAACTCAGACAAGCTTTGGGAGACAGACACAGACACAAGCAAGGGTTGAGACACAGACTCAGACAAGCGTTAGGAGACAGACACAGGCACAGGTAAGCATTGAGACACAGACTCATGATAAAACACACGAGCAGACACAGACACAGACACCAAGGTTTGAGACACACGTACCGGTATGGCCGGTATATAACGTGTCCGAAACAAGCAGCGGAGTACCATGGAAAGCAGCATACCTGCAGATGCCGTTATTCGAGCTGTCAACAAGCACAGCAGCAACATCTACCAGCATCAGGACTACCACTAGTGTAGAATGTGAGCACGTGGTGGTCCTTTCACGGGATGAATTCTTCCGGATCGGGGCGCTTGGGATATTCCAACTAAAGTCCGGTGTCTGCGTCAAATTTAGCTAAAGAGTCTGAAAATATCTTTCCAAGCCGCCACTGTATAATCTCATTCACAACTTGTCCCATGGAGAGAGTGCGTAAATATGTAATATCAAAGGCATTCTCACATATTCAATTATGAAAATATACATGCAGGCAGGCAGGCAGGCAGGCAGGCAGGCAGGCAGGCAGGCAGGCAGACAGGCAGATAGATAGATAGATGGAAAGCAAGCGGGCAGAGACAGACAGATAGACAGACAGACAGATAGACAGACAGGCAGACAGATAGACAGACAGATAGACAGGCAAACAGACAGATAGACAGACAAACAGACAGACAGACAGGCAGACAAACAGACAGACACCGCAACTTTTATTAATCAACTAATTTACGCCGTCCGGATGTCAATGACAAAGCATTTTTGGATGTAATCATCCTCATCCTACTATTAGCATAACCTTGGCACCACACACACATGTACGTCATCGGTAAACCCTCGCGACCGCAGGGGATCATCCGAATCAACGCCTGAAATCCGCAAAAGTGCTCTTCCGCCGGAATCCACTCAACGTTTAACCGGCTTCCTGAACAGAGACCGACCACATATGAGTTTGCAGTTAGCACAAGGCTTTTACGGCCGAGGATTTTTGAGTGCCTCGCGAGGATGGGATGCAGAGGCCGATATGAATTAACGTCATCCACAACCGCCGATGTGTTTATTACGGGCTTTTTATTGCGCACAAAATCGCGCCGCGATAAAGAGCCTTTTTAAGGGCCTTTCACTTTAAGGAAAACGGGCAGGTAACAAGTGGTGAAAGAAAAAAATTCAGACAAACCAGTTTCGAGTTTCCTCCGTACGAATAGCGGCGCTTCAGACAAGAAAGCGCGTTAAAGGGAGGCGGCGAAAGCCGGATTCATTTCCCCCATGCAGCGCTTCATTGAAAAACGGCGCCGCAATTACGTACAAAACATTTGTACCGAGCGCCGACTACTTACTCATAAGTGTGCACCAAATACACGTGATTGACGCTTTTGTCAGACCAGCAACTTACAAGAAAAACTCCAACCGAACGGATGGAAAATCCGGTTTTCGTTGTTGCTGACGTCGGCAGCGAAGGAAAACCCCCATCGCACAAGCGGTTTCTATCCTTTGACAAACAGACAGACAGGTAAACAGACAGACAGATAGACAAACAGACAGACAGACATACAGACAGACAGACAAACAGACAGACAGGCAGGCAGGCAGACAGACAGACAGACAGACAGACAGACAGGCAGACAGACAGGCAGGCAGACAGACAGACAGACAGGCAGGCAGACATATCAACGGCAGAAACGACAACACAACACTACATGAACACAAGCCTTCAATGATGAAGGGATCGTGTTAATAGTGCGCACTAACCATCCGCCGAAAACAACATCACCACGGCCAAAGTGAACGTCCGATCGGGCGTGCGTCGGCAGAAACCCTCCGTCTAATGCACCTCTCTCGTACTACGGCAGTACGTAACATCATGTAATGGTCGGCCCGAAAATGGTAGAGAACAGCGCAGGCCGTCAAGACAGCCGAACAACACACCACGGAAAAAGGCCCCCCGGACTCTGACGGGTCCGTTGCGCACTTTAATCGCTCGCTCACCGTGTGCGGCTGAACAACCAGCACTACTCTTCTCCGTCGTCGTCGGAGACCTCGCCGCAAAATAGATTGTTCGATTTTTGCCTTCACCATCTGCAGTCGTGTACCCTTCTCCTATTTGTCAATCACAACCTCACCGTCTTCTTGCTCCCGTGAACGTGAACCCCTTACATGCGTCAATCTTTTATGTGCACCCTGTTATACCGACCAATCCTCGAGTCCGGCTAATAATAGGCGATCACATATACAGTTCCTCTTCCTGTCGCTAATAATACCAGCATATCACACACCCGGCCCTTGCCTGCCTGCCTACCTGCCTGCCTACCTGCCTGCCTGCCTACCCACCTGCCTGCCTGCCTGCCTGCTTACCCACCTGCCTGCCTGTCTGTCTGTCTGTCTGCCTGTCTGTGTGGTGGTTCCACGTCGGACGGAGGGGGACCCTGTGATCGATCGGAAAAGCGGGTTTTCCACTCAGCAGTTTTCTCTGCGTTGTGTATTTTCCTCTGCAGCTGCATCATAGTATTGTTACTACTGTGACTGTGACTGTGAGAGAAGCAGCAGCAGCAGCAGCGGTGGCTCTTCAGTGAAGAGTTGAATCAGCAGGATTACGAACTTTTTGTTTGCGTACTGGGCAACATCGGGCCATTATAATAAGCTGCTACTTTTGTTGTGTGGTGGCAAGTGTCAACCGGAAGCGGACGCAGACGGACCTTGATTAGTTGCGGAGGTGTTTTTGGTTTGGATTTTGGCATTCCTGTCGGGAGGAAAGAGGAAATTATGGACAGCGTGAAGAACTGGTATCGCTCAAAGTCGATGAATTTTCCGCCGCAGAATAACGGTCGGAGTGGCGGGGGCTACGATTTTGGGAATAATCCGGGAGACTTCAAGTCGCAGAACTATGGCCCCACCGATCGCGCACTGTAAGTAACAGACAGACCGTTTGTCTGTCTGTCTGTCTGTCTATCTCTCTGTCTACGTGTCTGTCTCTCTGTCTGTTTGTCCATCTGTCTGTCTGTCTGTCTGTCTGTCTGCATGTCTGTCTGTCTGTCTGTCTGTCTGTCTGTTTGTCCATCTGTCTGCCTGTCTGCCTGCATATCTGTCTTTCTGTCTGTCTCCCTGTCTCTCTGTCTGTTTGTCCATTTGTCCATCTGTCTGCCTGTCTGTGTGCATGTCCGTCTGTTTGACGCCTACGGCGCCGAATCACCGGTCAATGTATCCATTCCGCAACAGTCTCAATATACTGAACTGACCGTCACCAGAGGCTCATAGACATAGATTGATGGCCCCTTTTTTACACTAAGAGAAATTATTTTAAACTTGTTAGACATGCTCTATGGCCGGCTGACTTTCTGACAGGCAAATCAAACTGGTAAAACGTTATGTCCGCGCGTAATGCCACTTGAGTGAGTCCGCCCGATGATGTCTGACGTTCACCCTGTGTGGTGGTGATGAGACACGTCCGTTGATCTAGTAGTTCGCAATTTTTCTATGTGTGTCTGTGTCTGTGTATACATGTAGGCTGTTTTCTGCGGTCAGTAGTGCGAAATGTGAAATGTAAAACCTGTTGTTGTTTTTTCCGCAACAGCAAAATGGCGACGGAGGTGGGCAAGAAGTTGACGCCAAGCACCGAAACTAAAAATACCGTCGTCAATGCCGTGGAACATTACGTAAGAATTCCGCGAAAAATATGTTTTTATGATTCAGCTATAAATAAACAAAAGCCTGTAGTTAGCGGTTAAATGACGCTTAAAAGAAAGGTTCAATAAACTCTACACATGTAGACATTGTGGCAGGCCGCTCCCTGAAAAGACAGTCAGAACTCAGAAAGAGGAATATCCTCCAGACAGCCATGCAGACAGACAGAGCGCCATGCAGACAGACAGAGCGCCAGACAGACAAGCAGATAGAAAGATAGACAGACAGACAAACAGTCACGCAACTATGCAGGCAGGCAGGTATGCAGACAGATAGACAGACAGGCAGTCCCACAACTATTCAGGCAGGCAGGTATGCAGACAAACAGACAGACAGACAGCCACGCAACTATTCAGGCAGGCAGGTATGCAGACAAACAGACAGACAGACAGTCACGCAACCATACAGACAGGCAGGTATGCAGACAGACAGACAGGCGGTCACGCAATTATGCAGGCAGGCAGGTATGCAGACAGATAGACAGACAGACATATTTCACATCAGTAATTCTATTTCCAGGGTCGCAAACTCATTCCGAACGAAGCCACTAAGCAGAAGGTGTCCCGCTTCTACGAAAGCCAGGTCGCCAAGCTCAAATACGCCCAACTCAAAGAGGGCTACCAACCCGGCGACCGGGACGACCTTACCCGCTTCGCCGAGGAGGACTCCTTCTACGGGGCACACAACAGTTCCAACAACAGCGAGCCTTTCCGGTACCCCGCCACCTCGACGGCGTACTCGGAACGCGAGGTACCGACCATTCAGCCGCTTCAACCGCAATCACGATTGCGGACCAGTTCGCTGTCTACCCCTGCTCCCAGTACCAGCAACAGCGGTACTTCTCCAGCCCTGGCTGCGACTGCCTGGGACGGAACCTTCATGCGCTACAAAGAGCCATCGACAGGTCGAGTTTGAAAGACAGACGTCCAGTCAGACATCATCGTCTGTATCTGCACTCAAGACAACGAAAACTACGCCTGCGCATAGAGATGTCTGGATGCCAGACAAGTGGTGCCAAAACCGGGGCTATTGGACAATTCCTCCATTTGATTGATTGGTTGATTGAGAGTTACTCCAGTGTGTTGATTGATTGATTGGTTGAGAGTCACTCCGATCTGTTGATCGGTTGATTGATTGAGTCACTTCGATCAGTTGATTGGTTGATTAATTGAGAGTCACTCCGGCCTGTTGATTGGTTGATTTTACACTTTTTTATTTCGTCCTGTGCGACCTTGAGTTCCACACTCACCAGCACTCGCAACTGCATGTGTAGATGTAAACACCAATCGTGTTTTGTTTCTCTCTCCTGTCACAATTCAGTCGGATTTCGATAGATGTCTGAGGCCATATGCCGTGGTTGCTTTCTCCTTTGGCTCGCTGATTTGACATACACTATACCGAATGATAATGAAACTTTTTAGATGATTTTTTACCGTCAACCCGGTCCGGGGTTGGCGGTGTTGTTTCCGGTCTGGCCAGCTATTCGATGAATGAGCCTATACTACGGTACAGCCATCGTTACCGGCACTCTCGACATCCTTTCCAAGTTGAGGAGATGACACAGACATCAGACATCAGACACAACACTCAACAACCCGGTTCATGCATAACAATAACGGTCCGATTGTGCTGACTCGATGCAAGCATACAGGGCTGGATAAACAGGAAATGACGTATATCATCGGTTTGCTTGGGAAGTTTAGGAAGTCTGTATTGGACCGGTACCGTTGGGAGCACTGATACGTCAGGATCCACTGAAAACGAACAGTCCTGAAAATTCAAACAAATAAACAAATAGATAGACAAACAGGCCGTATGGATAGAAAGGCAGCCAGGCAGAGCGAGGGGTAGTCAGACCAAAAGACAGACACGTAGGTAGGCAGACAGAAAAGTAGGCAGATAGACGGACAAGGACTGCCAAGGGAAAGAGCGCACGGACGAGTGGACAAGATAGTCAGGCAGACAGACAAAGGACAGATAGACATCCAAGGGTAAAAATAGGCAGACAGACAAACAGGCGGACAGACAGGCAGACAGACAGGCAGACAGACAGACAGATAGACTGCCAAGGGGACAAATAGACAGACAGGCAGATAGACAGGCAGACAGACAGATAGACTGCCAAGGGGACAAATAGACAGACAGATAGGCAGATAGACAGGCAGACAGACAGACAGACGAGGGGAAGCGCAAACGAACGAACAGACAGACTGGCAGACAGACAGACAAATAGTTGGAGATTCCATGGAGCGAGAATCAAGAAACTCAAAAATTCACTGCCGTTTGTCTGAAATAAAGTAGCGGAAATTTTGAACACTAGTGACCTTGCATGCTGCTAAATGAGCACAAAAGCCGTCTGAGAGAGCGTTCTTCACTCGATAAACCCAGAAGGTTAGCGATGTGCGGTGCTTCAAGTGACACTTCGGCATTGCTACTTCGCGAGGAAAAAATTCGCTGCGATTGATGAATGAAGAGCCCTCCATACCGGATATCGGTTGCTGAGACGGCCGTCAGACACGTGGTCGTGTATTACACGCAGACACCGAATAAATAATGTCAAACGCAGAACGAATACGACAGACGGCGGAAGAGAAAAGGCGGTATTGAGATACCTGAAGAAAATTGAAGATTTTTCTGCTGCATCTTTAGTTAACGGTAAGTCACGACTCACTCACTGACTGAACGACAGAGTGCACCCACAAAAAAGGAAATAAAGGAAAGAGGTTTACGCTAAAATGAAGTAATAATATTCGAACCGAAGAAAGTCCAAACGAATATGTAGGAGACAACGAAGGAGAGACCTCCACTCGCATGTGGGGCAGAAGGTATTAAGAGGTCGTACCCGGAAGACAATTGTCTGTCTACTTGACCAACGGTCGGGCGTGCCGTTCTTCCGCGCACAGCTGGTCGGAGTACTTCTTCATCTCCTCCAGGTAGGCGTTGGATGACGATTCCTACAACGTGGTCCAATCAAAGACTGTGTATCAACCAATCAACCTATCAAAGACTGTGAATCAACCAATCAACCAATCAAAGACTGTGAATCAACCAATCAGCCAATCAAAGACTGTGAATCAACCAATCAACCAATCAAAGACTGTGAATCAACCAATCAACCAATCAAAGACTGTGAATCAACCAATCAACCAACAAAGACTGTGAATCAACCAATCAACCGATCTGATATCAGCATTAAAATGACATCACAAACAATCGATGCCACAAATACTTTGTGCATTCTTTTTGGAAATAAATATGGTGACTAGTATTCAAAATAAAAACAGACACACCATCCCACCAAAACAGAAAACAAATCAATTCACAAAGTCAAACTCATTTGCAGCGTAGTAGTAGTAATTAAACCATCAATGAATATTTTCAGTAACTCCAACAATCAACCAATCAATCGACCACTTTACATTGCCAATGCCTTTCATGCAAATCAATCAATCGACCGTACACGCACTTTATGAACCAGTCGGTTTAATTATCCGTTTCGCATCTCTTTGGGAAGCATCCCTTACCTTTGCTGAAACAGCTGACGCTCCGGAAGTGGCATCCTCGGTCTTGGCGCGCTTATCCGGCGTCAAGACTCCCGTCTTGAGGGTGACTTTGCCTCCACGTTTTCGCTTGCTGCCCAACAGTCCCACCTAGTGCCACATTCTCTGACATGAGCAACCGTTTCCACTCACTGAGCACCTTCTCTCTTTCTTTCTTTTCTAGCTCAAAATACACATTCTCCAACTCCGTGCGCCGTGTACAGTCAACCCAACACACGACGGAGTGGCAGCCTTACAATGGGATTTTGCGACTGGGATGTTGAGGACGTCTCTGCGGACTTCCCCGCTTCCAGCCTCCTCTCAACCGCAGGAGCGACGCTGGTCCCCGACGTCGGAATCCCATCGGGCATTGATGATCCGCCGGGATTATTATCGCGATGGCGTTGCTGGGTGAGATCGTGCGATTCTGAAGAATTTTTGGTCTGACGAGATGAATTCATCGTGTTGGATTCAATTCCTGTCCGCGGCAACGTAGCCCACTGTCAAAATGGCAAGAAAACGCTAGGAAATTACAAGTGGGATTCAAAATAAATCGTTTGGGAACTTGAGTGAGGTTCACGCAAGAAAAAAAAGTACGAGGTGAAACTTTAATTCGGAGAACGTCGAAATCGCTTTGAATTCGGAGACGTGAGGACAGCAGGGGGCGCACGTGTTCGCCAAATGGCAACGAAGAGTACACACATGGCCACAATACTGGGTGTTGGGCTCAAACTCGGGCCACCCAATTTCGCTTGCGCCTGGCTGAAGATTGGTTTGAACTCTGCCACGCAGTAATCTGGCCACGTGTACTCAGTTGATTGATCTATTCGAGCAGCCAAAACAGTCACAGAAATTTCACCTTGGTTTTTCCAGACAATCGTCCGTTCTATACAACGGGATCCTTGTCTTGCTTTGTATGCCATTTAGTTGGCAAAATTTTCTTTAACGTTGTCAAAGCTTCCGATTGTGTGTAAGATCGCAGCTTTTGATGTAGCAGGGAACAGAAGAAGTTCGCCGAATTAAAAGTTTTACCTCGTACTGGTAAGTACGAAGAAACTGATGATCCTAGTATTAAAATGCTGGAACATAGGTTCTCGCTTGAGGAACATATGTTCCCTCCAGAACAGCATGTTCTCCCCAAAATAACCGGTTCTCCCGGATTTGATTGGTTGTTTTTTGAAAACCTTGATTGTGTGTGTCCAAAATTCCAACCATTTTACTTGATCTACATCTGCTTCGTACACAGTCGATAAATGCGGAAGATATTACAGCTGGCGGAAAAACTTGCTACGGTTCGCCAGTCGTTGATTGATTTGGTGCAGTACGCGCAAGCTTGATTGATTTGGTGCCACAAGAGACGTGAAACGTTATCAGGTCGGCGAATAAACGGTCGATTGATTGGTTGATTGTTCGAATCGAACACCGATAGGTGAGTGTATGGTTGATTGATTGATTGATTGTCTGAATTGAACACGGATATGTGGGTGTATGGTTGATTGATTGGTTGATTGTTTGAATTGAACACCGATAGGTGGGTCTATGGTTGATTGATTGATCAAACCGAAGCATTACATCCCCACTTTCAGAATTTCTTCAGGTGCTTCTTTATGATCGCCTGTCGGTTCTTATGCGCCTCCGTTTCCGGCAGCTTCCGCTTGGCCTTGATCGCGTCGGCCCCGAATCCGGGGATGAACATGTTCCAGTTGTGCTCGAGATAATACTTGACGTCCTGCACCTCCAGCACTTTACTCTTGCGCGCCTGCGCCAGCTTCGCCGACATGGTGGCGATCTCGTCCACTAATTCGCCCGCGTACTGCTGCAGGAATTCCTGCACGTCGTCATCCAGTTTGAGGTTGGGGTCGACCGACTTGGTCAGCTGGTCGAGCTTGTCTTTGGAGAGGAGTAAGGGGAGCTCGCTCTTCGGCACCACCGAGGTCGCCGTTGTGCTTGACGCGACGGACGCGGACGCGGCTGGAGACTTTTTCGATGAGGTCGACGGGGCGGAAGACGACGCTGCGGTTAAGGCCGCCGTCGCGGCTGAGCTCGCAGCGGCGTGTGATACCGCGGGGGATTTGGCGTGTTCGGTGGTTGACGATGATGCGGAAGATCCGTTCGCGGAGGAATTCGGTCCGTGAATCACTGGAAACAGAGACGCGGACCGGACTAAGACAGACCTAGGTTAATAAATTGTCCTACCACTAGAAGTGATTTCAGTTCAGTTCAGTTCAGTCTAAAACTGTTGCTGTACAGCATTTGCATCAATAAATCGCAACGGATCAATCAATCACTGAATCAACCAATCAATCACTGAATCAACCAATTAATCAACCAATCAACCAATCAATCAATCACTGTGTCAAGCGAGTGCTTCAACAAGAACCTACCGCCGACTGGAGGGGGAGACTTGACCGGATCCGGCGGATTGGCCGTGAAGGGGTTCGGTCCGGAAAACGGGCGAGCGGAGCTGGGTGCCGTTTGGATGACGCTCCCGGAAAACGGAGGTGAGGCCACGCTGTAAGACGCACTACTGGGGGAGCCTTGACTGTGAGGAGGAATATTATTACTGTTGTTGAGCTGGCGCTGTGGCGAGGACGGCGAGTCAAGTGATTCGGAGCTTCCACTGGGGCTGCCCACGGAATGGGATGGCAGGGCGGATTGAAGGTGCAACGGCAACGCCGATCCCGATCCGGACGGACTGTTGGCCATGCTTTTTTCGGGATGATTTCCGTCGGGATCCTTCAAGGCGGGCGAAACAAAATTACAGTTGCCCCGATTCGAATGCTCCGTATTTGTGCAACGGGTGATAAAGTAGCTCACGCGTTTTGCGGGACAGTAGTAGATGGATTCTCGATCTAATATTCTGCCGCAGAAGGCAAGACCAGACTGAATGAGCGACTAAAAATGAAATAATGCAGTTGCAAATAAATGGAACAAATCGCACATTTTAGCCGCAGTAGCTTCGATTGATTGGCTGGATTAGTTTGTTTACAATCTCGTCAGTCGGTGCGATACGTTCGATTCCTAATAACATGTTCTCGCTGGAGAACAACTTGTTCTCTCCATTTGGATTGTTATGATTTTCTGACTCTTGGTTTCTTGCTTATTTATCTTCTTTTTTTTCTTTTTTTCTATCCATAATAATCATAAAGTCGTAACCGTTCTCAAGCCACAAAATGATACTATGCCGGATCTGTCGCAAAGTACTCCAACGGTCCGCCCTCGGCTCGTCTGTTCCATCGCGTCGTTTTGCCGCGTCTGCGCTGGACATTCCGGTTCCGCGTCTGAAGAATGCCCCCATCCGTGGCGGTGACGGCATTCGTGTCGTCACCATCAACGGACGGCACATCCGCGTGGCGCCCTGGGGACCGCGGCCCGCCACCACAACCCCGACGGGAGCGGCAGTGGAACCGCTGAAATACGAGCAAGGAACAGCCAGCGACGTCCTCGCCATCGACAGGAGCAGAATCGGTCGGTTGGAGGTGAAAGCCGATCAGTTTCAGCTAATCAGCCGGATTTGTAAACGCTTTTCCATCGATAACGGCGAGGCGGAACGGAACCCGGGCATTTTCGCGTTGAAACCGGAGTTGGTGGAGGATACCTTGGAGCTTTTTCAGGTGAGCAATCAATCAATCAGTTGAGTAATCAATCAAGCAGTCAGTCAGTCAATCAATCAATCAGTCAATCAGTTGATCAGTCAATCGATCAATCAGTCAATCAATCAATCAATCAGTCGATTTTATAGTCAGTTGCATCGAAAAAATGAGCAAAATTCGTTTATTCTGGGAGCCTGGGAGATGGAAAGATTTTTGATTCTGCTTTTTCAAGTGGTAAAAGAGAATCCGCTGTGTGTTTTTGCAGTTAGGGAATTGAGGGAACTTGAATGAGAATGAGAATCCGCAATTAAACTACAGCTGGCGGAGAAACTTGCCACGGTTCGCCAATCGTTGACCGATTTCGTGTAGAGTGGGCAAAGCTTGATTGATTGGTGCCACAAGGCACGCGTAACATTGCGAGGTTGGCGTGGGAACACTCGATTGATTGGTTGATTGACTGATATGAATAGTGATAGGCGAGAGATTGATTGATTGATCAAATCGAAACGTTGCACTTGACTGGCCAAAATATCAATCAATGCTTTTCCATTTTGCACATACTACACTAAATCAATCAACGCCTGGTGAACCGTAGCAAGTTTCTCCGCCAGCTGTGATGAAATTTATACTGCGTAGATATGCTTCGAATCAATCGGCCAGCCAAGCAATCAATCAATCGATCAAGCAAGCAATGCCGGCACACTAGCTCTCAGCCTGTGTGATAATTGATTGAAACAGCTGATTGATTGGGATTTGGGTTTCGTTGTCGTTCCACTTTTTAATTTGATTGATTTTTTTTCTGTGGACAGAACGGTGTCGTTTTAGTTTTTGACTAATCTCCTCTTTCAGGAATGTGGCTGGCAGACATTCACGACGGATATGGTGATCTACCATTTTTTGTTATTGAGGAAGGTGAGCGCTAAGGATGCCATTGATTCGGACAGTTTCAGTGTGACTCGCAGCGTCTTACGGAATCTACTGACGGAATTGAAAATCGACGATGCTGCACAGCAGGAACCGCTCAGCAAAGTGACTGAATCTACGGCGGCGTTTCTCGTACGTTCATTTTCAGTCTTCTTCGGCTGATCACGGGGGACCAGTTTGTGGATTGAAGATGCTGCTGTCTGTCCTGTCTGTCGATCTCTCTATCTGTCTGCCTGTCTATCTACCTGCCTGACTATCTGTCTATCTATCTGTCTGTCTATCTACCTGCCTGCCTGATTATCTATCTGTCTATCTGTCTATCTGTCTATCTGTCTGTCTGTCTGTCTGTCTGTCTGTCTGTTTGTTTGTCTGTCTATCTGTGTGTCTGTTTGCCTGTCTGTCTGTCTGTCTATTTGTTTGTTTGTTTGTCTGTCTGTCTGTCTGTCTGTTTGTCTAGTGAAACTGTTTCTGCTTCAGACATTAACCGATCTCCGAATGCTGGCCATTCGTGAATATATCCAGACACTCTTCCCCGATCCCGCCAACGTCCAGCGGATCTTCAAGATTATCATGAAGTCTTCCGCTTCATTTCGGCCAGTGAAGCGCATTCAGCGACAGATTCAATACATCATCACCGACTTTGGCATCCCAAAAGAGAAGTTTCTCTCCTACGGCGTGATCTTGCGGAAAACAGACCGGGAACTCAAGGAATTCCTCGAACGATATCCCACATTCTACGGTCTAGACATCAGAACTGTGGCCATGCAATATCCCAAGATCGTTTCATCCTTTGTCGAGTGCTTTGCGGAGAAAGAGGCTGTTCTCAAGAAGCACGGCATCGCCACGTACCAGTTGGCTTCGCATCTGCACGTCATGAGTTTAGCCGCGGACACTATGGATCGGCGTCTAACAGCTATAGAGAATGATCCGGAGTTGTTCCGGTTTAAGAATGAACCGGATTATCTTTCGTTGGCGGTGAATTACAACGAAGCTCTGAGACGACTCGCGTTTCTGCAGAGTATGAAGGTAAGAATTTGAGAAGACCGGAAAACCAGACCGTCGGATAGGCAACACGGACTGACGGACTTGTAGTCAGACAGACAGACACATATACACACAGGCAGACAGACAAACAGACACAGACAGACACATAGGGAGACAGACGGAGATAGAGAGACACGTAGGCAGACAGACAGACACAGACGGACACATAGACAGACAGACAGACACATAGGCAGACAGACACATAGGCAGACAGACAATCGTTCTCCATTTAACATTGATCAGCTCTTGTAACCGACAAGCTTGTCACTCGTGACCAACAAACAACTTGACCATTATGAGCCCAGCCAGACCGAATGTACAGGCAGATAACCGAACCTTACAGAAGTGTGCAGGACGGCAGACGCAATCCACTTGCTGATTTGATGAGTGTTATGGTATTTCATAGGTGACGGGTATCAGTGTGAAACTTTTAACCTGCCAACGGGAGCGTTTCCAACTCACGCTCGCCAGAGGATCCTTAATTAAGCCAGCTGACCCGAAATCATGTTTCACCAAGCATTATCATCTTTTACCAGTGTCGGCGTGGTTGAAAATCCCGTCTGAAAAACTTAGGTCAATGATTCGCGAGCAGTTGAAGGTTTCAATTCCATTATCCGTTAGCGATTCAAATGAAGTGCAACAGATTCTTGACGTAAGTGATGCCTGTCTGTCTGTTTGTCTGTCTGTCTGTATGTCTGTCTGTCTGTCTGTCTGTCTGTCTGTCTGTTTATCCGTCTATCTTCAACCTGTCTGTCTATGCGGCTATATATCGTCTGTCTGCCTGCCTGCCCATCCGTCTGTTTGTCTGTCTGCGTCCGGCAGTTTTTCACCCGTCTGCTTGCCTGTCTATCCTGTCTGTATGTCTTGCCTTTTCATGTTTTCTGTTCTGCCTTGTCTGTTTTTTAGTGCTTCAAAGCCAATGGCATCACAAAGGAACAGTTCCTCAGATGCATGAGCCTCGTGCTGTACCCTGCCCGCGTGGTGGAGAAATACATGGCCGAGGCGATGGCCGACCCAAGTCTGGCTGGCCGACGCGACCAGTCCAATTTCCTGCACTACGTCCTGTACGCCATCGAGAAGCAGACCAACTTCGATGGTCCGCAAGCGTGGTCGTTTGCTCATGCGGCAGGCGCGGCCGCGGACGACCTGTTGGATGCCGAGAATATGCACACGTTTTTGGACGTGCACAACACCATCAGCCAGACGATGGGCGAGCGGCTGGCCGAGGAGGACGCGCTACTCACCAACGCGGAAGCTACGAATGTTGCGGAAAAGAAGGAGCACTGGTTCGATTAACCTCCTTCCCCACGGCGGATTCCCACGGCCGCAACAGTTTCGATTTTGAGCAAACTCTTGTGGTTCTTCGTTTTGTAAGAAGAATTAGAATACGGATCGCAGGGAAGCACGAAGGGATAAAGAGAGAAGGTGTTGGAACGATTCACCTGAAGGGTTGGAATCTTTCGTACCGCAGGCATGAGCAGGTGTTGTTTACATCAAAAGAACTTCGGAATACAGATTGTAGATCTGAGGTGCGAGAAGGAACGAAAGCATGCAACTAAGAAACAATGATCTTCCTGTAAAAGTCAGCCTGAATAACTGCTGGGGATTGTGATTATGCTCAATCGAGAATGTTTTGTGGAACATGACGACGAAACACGACGAAATCAAGATGAACAAGCGAGTCGAGAAGAAAAGCCGTCGAGTCGACTTGTCATCGGTGTCGAGTCGACTTGTCATCGGTGTCGATGGGATCGCGTCCGACTTCAGTTCAATTTCTGCCAAGGAAAGTTGAATTAAGCCTGGGAAGATTTGGATGTCGAAATTTCAACCAGAACGGATTGTGCACCTCAGTGTGGAGTCGCGTTTCGGCGATGGTCAGGTAGACGTCGCGCTGGTTGCTCGCTTCCATCCACTTTTTGCGCAGGGCTTCCTGCTTGGCGGCATCCACCTTTCCCGAAAATAAAAATTGTCAGTTAATTTGTAAACATCGCACAATTTTGGTAAGAATAAAAGGTTGCCAGATGGAAAAAAATCGGAAGTCAGGAAAATCAAACTAGCAGTTAGTACTGAGCACTGAAGTTCCAACCAAACGCAATTCGAGTTACTTGATTGAATCGGAACCTTTCTCGTACCTGATCCTGCTGGCGATGAGCCATCATTTCATCGTGAATTTGCTGAACCCGATCGTTCTGCAACGAAACAAGAATACTAATACATAACATCTGCCGGCATGTCTGCCTACCTGCTTATTGGTCTGTTTGTCTGTTGCTGTCTGTCTGTCTGTCTGTCTAGTCTGTCTGTCTGTCTGTCTGTCTGTCTGCCTGCCTGCCTGCCTGTCTATCTGTCTGGCTGGTTGTCTGTCTGTCTGTCAGTCTGTGTCCGTGTGCGAGGTCGCTCATGTCGAGGAAAACTCACGTGTTCCTTGACCTTGTTCACGATCTCCTCCAGAACTTGATGATGCTTTCCCTCCACCTCGTTGTAGCGGGCGTCCATTTCGCGAACACGATTGTGAAATTCGTACGCTCGGCGACTCAGCACTTGCTCATGGTGAAGTTCCTGCAAACAGGCACGGACCATATAGAAGCAATGTTGTTGCCGTTGTCATAAATATCCCTTATGTTGGACCACACCCAACAAGTCCTCATATCCAATCATTACAACTGTTTGACTCACTAGTACGTTGCTTTACTAATTCTGTTGTACTTCTTTCCTTTCTCTACTTTCAGTCTAATAAACTTGTTTAACTATCCAACTTCCAGTTGATAGACCTAACAGTTGAAAAACATTCAGACAGACAGACAGATAGACAGTCAGACAGACAGTCAGACAGACAGACACAGACAGACAGACAGACCGACAATCAAACAGACAGACAGACAGACAGATAGACAGGCAGACATTCGGTCAGACATATATGCCAACAGGCAGGCAGGCAGGCAGGCATATAGACAAACAAGCAGACAGAGGCTAAGACTTGACTAACTTCTTGGTGCAGGCGTTCCAGCAGAGCTTCCCGGTGGGCTTCCTGATTGGCTTGAGCGTTCTCCAGACGCGCTTCCAATGCCTCCTTCACCTCTTCCACAGCATGTTGGCGGGTCTCACTGGCCTTCTCCAGTTTAAGGCCCTCTTCGGCAGCACGGTAACGGACTTCATCCAGAGCAGCCTGCAACGGAAATGGGCAGAACCTTTAGATGAAAATGTCCATAATCAATTCCACAAAAGGAACGAGTTGATCGTCCATAGAATTCCGACCCAAGATAACTGGTAAATTCAGATTCATATTTTATTTAATTTCAAACATGTTACATAACTTTAGTAATTGACTGCGAAACTCAACTATACAAACTTAACGCTTGAGAGTAATACTAAGTTACACTAACTCAAGCAATCAATCACTCGACACAAGAACCAAACAATTAGTTGCGCAGGCAGCTACGTAATCAGTCAATCAACCATTCAAATCAATGTCTGGAAACCGTATCTCGCGCGCGGTCTGTCGGCAAACTTGGGCAGCAGGCAGCTACGTAATCATTCAATCAACCATTCAAATCAATGTCTGGAAACCGTATCTCGCGCGCCGTCTGGCGGCAAACTTGGGCAGCAGGCAGCTACGTAATCAGTCAATCAACCGTTCAAATCAATGTCTGGAAACCGTATCTCGCGCGCCGTCTGGCGGCAAACTTGGGCTATGTGTGAGGTGCACGAGATACTGTTGCGAGACAAGTGATCCGATTTCGGGGTGGCCTGATTAAAGATTTTTTCCACTTGCGAGGTGAGTGTGTCTATTCGATAGCAATATGGCCGGACTCTCCCCCTTTACACAGTGTCACACACCGACCTGACGACGAATCTCCGCGGCATCCAACTTCCTCTGGATCTGCTCCGCGGTTAAAGCCGGCTCCCCGGACTCCTGCACACGAACGACGGACGACTCAAGCGAAATGTCCGCCGGAGAGTCGATGCCCACAGCGAAAGCCACACCTCCTCCACCGACACGCACTGCAAAAGAAAAACGGTGCAGTAATAGGCATTCACCTTTTTAATTTTCACACCAACCTTCCTGCGATCCGTCTGATGCGATTTGGTGAGCCATTACTGCCCTGAAAAAAAGGACAACAAATGCCTAATATCCGTATGGCCGAAATGCTTGGCTGACCGAATCACAGTCAAAACGCTGATACACGCATACGCAAAACTTTAGAACTATTTTACGAGGAATAGGAGTTACGCCCACTCGCGTATTTGCTTGGTGGGGTTTTGAACCCGATCAGTCAAGGTTTTGGCCATGTGCGTACTGCGAGAATGACTCGAACTCGGTCATCCAAGCGTTCTGTCCGTGTATACGCAAAAACAACAACAACACATACGCAGCAAAATTTACTTACCTCTTGTATGATACTAATACACGCAGTAATTTAGGAAGGAACGGCTACTTTGAAATTTCTACCGAAAATAGTTCGTGCAACAACAGTTGAAATCGAGCCCGAGAAATTGTTTGAAAAGCGATCGATAAAAGCGGAAATTTCCGTGAAACGCTCAGATTATTCAGGGGGCGAGGGGGCAGAATATCAGGGGTGAATTCAAGAAGCCTAGGGCAGCTCAAGGGTGGGTGGTACGGGCGCAAGGGGCGAATTCAAGAAAGCCTAGGGCAGCCCAAGGGTGGGTGGTACGGACGCAAGGGGCGAATTCAAGAAAGCCTAGGGCAGCCCAAGGGTGGGTGGTACGGGCGCAAGGGGCGAATTCAAGAAAGCCTAGGGCAACTCAAGGGTGGGTGGTACGGGCGCGAGGGGCGAATTACACGACGCCAGCGTACTTGAGTGGCCGCAATGCTTGGCTGTCCAAGTTGCGTCCATTTATGTCCTCAGATTAGCCCCGCATACACAGTGCTCGTGGTAGTAGTGGCGCATTAAAATCGGCTCTAACTAGATCTGTGTGATATATTTAGCCAGAAAAACGCACGCTCCGTGAACGCCACGAAAACAAAATTAAAGCAAAATAAAAAAAACAATTGTTAGTGTTGACGCACTTGCTCTGATTTGCATTTCTCTTCCCTCGTCTCAACACTCCGTGAAGATATTTCCAACTCATTTGGAGAGGGACTTTCTACGGGGAAACCGAGCGGCTTAATTGGGAGAAAATATTTTCTTTTTTTTCGTCCTCGATTCAAATCGGATCAGCTGATTGTGGCGGAACTCTCCGATGTGCGGCAGATGTGATCCACAGTCGGAGAAACAAATTCCCACTTGTTTGTTTGTGTTATTTAATGAATCGGGAAGTGTCAGTGCAGTTATTTCTGGACCGCGAAAATAGAAGGAATATCTTTCGAGAAAGAGGTAGGGACTGCCTCATTTACGTTGGTGATTGATCGCTTGATTGCTTGCGTCTCTTAAGCTTGTGGTGGTTCGCTTGATTGATCGGTTGATTGATCGGTTGATTGCTTGCGCCTGTTAAACTTGTGGTGGTTCGGTTGATTGATTGCTTGATTGGTCGCTTGATTGCTTGCGTCTTTTAAGCTTGTGGTGGTTCGGTTGATTGATCGGTTGATTGACTTCACTTTGTAGTGGAATTTTGTTAGTGGTTTTGATCGTGATCCTAATGACTTTTCTCTTTATTTACTCTTGTATTGCAGAGGTCGCTGATGATTCTGAGGTGACTGACAGCATGTATGGCCCCTGAAATGGCGGTTGATTTTGGGAGGTCTTCAGCGACGACGACGTGACAGGGTGCCGTTGTTGCGCTCCGCGTCGTCCGCGAGCGGTTCTTCTGATTGCGGTGCAATTTCCGGGAGGTTTATTATGGCGGCGAGTAGCATTCAAGTGGCACTGGAGGTTGGGCATGCTGCGTATTATCGTCCGGATGCCAATCAAGGTACAGAGACGCTGCCGGAGCTCCCTTTCTTAATGCCTGTTCTCAAATTGTTCATATGTGTGCCTTTAATTATTTTGTTGTACATTTGTTGGCACGTACTAAAACATCTACTGTACTGGTGTCGTGTCGGCTCGGTCGTGTCGGCTCTACTTACTGTTTTACATTGTCTGAACCGGCTGGGAAGTTGTCATCATCATCGACGCTCCTTGGCTTGTTAGCAAATATTTACTGTCTGTGCTTGCCCATCTTGTCTGTCTTACTGGTCTGTTTGTTCGTTCGGCACTCTGCCTATGTTTGTCTGTCTGTCTGTCTGTCTGTCTGTCTGTCTGGCTGTCTGGTTGTCTGTCTGTCTGTCTGGCTGTCTGGTTGTCTGTCTGTCTGTCTGTCTGGCTGTCTGGTTGTCTGTCTGTCTGTCTGTCTGTCTGTCTGCCTGTCTGTCTATCTGTCTGGCCACTTACTGATTGACTACGAATCTCCCAGCGCCTGTTATTTTTGCTTTAATTATCCCTCCCCCCTTTGTCTTGAACAGACATCACGCATGACTGGATCGTGTTCGTACGCGGATCCGCCGACGGCGGCGACATCCAAAAATTCATCCGCAAGGTGGTCTTTCACCTGCACAACAGCTTCCAAGAGCCGCTCCGTGTCTGCGACCGGCCGCCCTACCAGATCCGCGAGTCCGGCTACGCGGGCTTCATGATGTACATCGACGTGCACTTCGACAAGCCGGGCGAGAACCAGCCCAAGAAGATTCGCTTCGACTACGCCCTCTCCCTCATCCCCGAGCACTCCTCCAACCACCTGCAGATCGAGAAGATCACCTTCCAGTCCCCGCACTTTGAGTTCCGCCGGAAGCTCCTCGACGGCGGCGGCAACGGCATGCTCGAGACCGACATCAGCGCCCTCCAGCCGGCCGACAAACTCGAGCAAAAGTTCAATCACGCCGCGGGGGAAGGAGTGCACCTCATTCCGGACACCTTCGAGGCTGCGCCCTCCTTCGAGGAGTTTGCCCGCATTTTCGGCATGACACTGGCGCAGTCCATCACCGTCTCATCGAAGACGCGTATCAACAACCCCACCACCGGCACCGGTACCAACGGTAGCAGTGGTACCAATGGTAGCAGTGGTGGCAGTGGTAGCAGTGGTGGCAGTGGTGGCAGCAGTAAAAAAGTCAAGGGTGTCTCTCCCCCGCCGGCTGTTCAGCGCAGCAAGGCTTCGTCGAAAGGCAAGCCCAACGGGGCTACCGACGTGTTGTCTGTGTCAGTGCCTGCTCCAGGCAAGGCATCATCGGCGGCGACAGCGAAAGCAGCACGGGGAGTCGGCGGTGATAAGGCAGTCGCGGAAAGTCGCGCGACAACAGCTGATAAGTCTGGCAAGACGGCTGCATCCATTGCGGCAGCGGATGCAGCAGCGTCGAAATCGAAATCTTCGACAGCCAGATCGGCGGATGTTCGACCTGTTTCGGTGACTGCAACGACGACGTCTGATCTCGAATCATCGTTTCTTTCTCCACCGACTGGTTCTGGTGGGTCCTCCTCATACACCACCACTACCTCTGGTATGTCGCCGTCGCGAAAATCGAGTTTCAACAATATGGACCTACTGACGGATCGGATCAAGGCACATACGGCCGTACCCAGGACGCCGATGTCGCCTTTGTCGCCCGATGTGAGAGACGGTAAGATCCTACTCCTTATCGAGAACTTATCAGGATGGTATGACGTATGAGAGAGATTTGCGTAGTCACAGACAGGCAGGCACGACCGTTCATGTACAGACATGCATCGGTACAATGAAGGGACTGACGTACAGACAGAAAGACAGAAAGACAGACAGACATACAGACATACAGACATACAGACACGCAGACAGACAGACAGACAGACACGCAGACAGACAGACACGCAGACTTACAGACAGACACGCAGGCAGGCGCTCGCAGATCTTTGTTAATAGCATGACCTGCGGGAGAGACCTCCAGAAGCAGATATAGCTCGCCTTGCGGGTAGGAACAATGCGACTATGAATAGCTGCATACATTAATTACGTATGCGTGTTACTAGTGTAAGAAAAAAATAATGATTTATAGGAAAGTAGTCAGCAGTTGTGGGAATGAGAACTGGTTTATTGGCAGCTGCTGTTAGATAAGTCTGCATTACATCTACAGTGCAGTCACGTTGTCGCAGGACATGGGAAATAAAAATGTATTTATTTAGAATAGAAAGCGCTTTTTTAGCTATTTTAATTATGTTTTAAATATATTTTAAATATATTTTAAATATATTTGAAACATCTTTTAATTATGTTTTAAATATATTTTAAATATGTTTTAAATATATTTTAAATATATTTGAAACATCTTTTAATTATGTTTTAAATATATTTTAAATATTTTTTATATATATTATAAATATATTTTAAATATGTTTTAATTATGTTTTAAAAATATTTTAAATGTATTTGAAATATCTTTTAATTATGTTTTAAATATATTTCAGTAAAACTGTTGCAATCTTGTTCACATGTTTCGGTGTTTTTCGCGCAGATCCGGGTGGAAGCGGGTCCATGGACGACGACGACGACGAAGGCCTTTACGAGTCCGACGAGGAGGAGGAGGACGCCGCGTACCGTCAACGGGATGAAAAACGTCAGCCCGTCGTCGGGGTCGCCGCGGAGCGTCGCGGCTCAACCGGGTTCCTCCTGCCGTCGGTGGACCAACGCGTTGCCAACAGAGGCGCCCCGCGACTGGAGCAGGTCAACGGGCTGCCCCTCTCCGAACCCTCGGACCATGACCAGGATGACGACAGCGAACCGGAAGTGATGCGGCGAAAAGCCTCGCGAGCCATCGGAAGAAAGCTCGGCGACTTCCGGGACGTCCTCATTCCCGACGTCCGGCCGATCGTCCTCAGCACCGAGGACGAGGACGAGGACCCTATTCACGGGACCCCGCCGCGAATCCTCTCGGACGCGGAGGAGGAGGAGCGATTCCGGTTGCAGGTGCTGCTGAGTCAGCTGGAGGATCGCGCGGTCATCCAGGCCATCGTGGACGTCCTCGAGCCCTTAGGGGCCTTCGTGATGGACCGGAAGGCGCGGACGCTCACCTTCAACCTCTACATGCTGGATGACGCGACCGTCACCGTGATCAAGCAGTTGAGCGACTTTGATGGGTACATTTTTGATGAGGATCTCGGGTAGAGCCCGGGGGGACCCTGGGGGAACCCTGGAGGACCCTTGGAGAACCCTGGCAGGACCATGGGAGGACCTTGGGGAACCCTGGGGGAACCCTGGAGGACCTTGGGGGAACCCTGGGAGGACCCTTGGGGGAACCCTGGGAGGACCCTTGGGGAACCCTGGCAGGACCTTGGGGAACCCTAGGGGAACCCTGGAGGACCTTGGGGAACCCTTGGAGAACCTTGGAGTACCCTTGGGGGAACCTTGGGGGAACCATTAGGAACCCTGGGGGACTTTGGGGAACCCTGGGGGACCCTGCCTGGCTGGGATTGCAGTTTTTTACGTGTCTTTCAACGTGTAATTTTGTTTTTATTTTAACGTCCCAGTATTTTTGTTTTGCAGTCATAAAACAAATGATTTGCAACGTTTTCCCGTCTTGATGTCCGGTAAAATCCGTTCACCTTCCTGGGCATAGTCAGTCGTGGGCATGACGAAGCACCAAAGTGCTTTTCATGCTTGGAGTGATTTTATATCTGGATTCAGAATAACTATTCGAGGCAGGGGAACACACAAGTCAAGCGCCATACGTTAACACGCTAACCTTAACTTGAAGTTAAGGACAAGACTTGAGTTACGTGTTGGCTCCGAACAGACTCTAGTTAAAATCCTTATAACTAATTTCTTAAGACGATTAAGACCTAATTAGTTGAATAGTTTTAGTTTTTCATGGGCTATTTATTGGCCATTTAAAAGAGTGAATCTGACGGGCAAATTCCAGTTCCGAAAGCGTGAAACGGAATTTTTTTATCGATTTATCTGCTGGACGACAAGGAAGTGATTTGCCGACTGCACTGTCTGTATACACTGCACTGTCTGTATACACTGCACTGTCTGTATACACTGTCTGTATACAGTCAGTGTATGTACAGCTTGCGTGATGATGTGGACTAGTTTTGGAACGCGCCTTGCTTGATCCCCGCTCATTCTATAAAGCAGGGGCGCTTAACTCGGTCTGCAAGATCCGGTGAGTGGATTTCCCGCGGCGATCACGGACACGCTGTGAGAGCTCAGTTGCTAACTCAACCGGGAAGGTGCCAGAAAGATGGAGCGCCAAAGTAGGTTTTATAATTTCAAAGTAGCAATTAATGGCGGGTTCTGCATTTCTTCTGCATTTCAGGCGATCGGCTTCTGGAGATTTTCTGTCAGGTGTGCGGCGATCGGTCCAGCGGGAAACATTACGGAATATTCAGCTGCGATGGTTGTTCCGGCTTCTTCAAACGCTCAATTCACAAGTTAGTCTAACTGGTTCATTGTCTATCTGTCTGTCTGTCTATCTGTCTGTCTGTCTGTCTGTCTGTCTGTCTGTCTGTCTGTCTGTCTGTCTGCCTGTCTGTCTGTCTGTCTGCCTGCCTGTTTGTTTTGCTCTGATTCTGTGCTTTCAAAGGAACCGGGCATATTGCTGCAAAAGCGCCGACACCAGCAGAGGAAAGTGTCTGGTTGACAAAACGCATCGAAATCAATGTCGCGCCTGCCGTCTGGATCGCTGCCTGGATGTTGGGATGAACAAAAACGGTGAGAATAAAACAGGTCCGAACACACGGTGAGGACTCGGATTGTCAGTCTGTATGTGTGTGTATGTGTGTGTGTGTGTGTGTGTGTGTGTGTGTGTGTACACAAGCTTCAATAACAGCCTTCGTTTGCATAATAGTGATTTCTCACTTTTGACACTTGTCTTCTACGGCGGCACTAAGTTTTACCGGATCGATCGGCTCAAGAATATCTCAAAGAGAGAACGTGAAAGCGTTTAGGCGATCTTTGTCTGTGGAAATAGTGGTTGTCTAAATTCTGCACGCAGATTGTCGACCCTCTCGAGGCATCCACCGCATCTGGTTCGATTCTCACACTTTTAATTGCTAATTCGATAATCGATGAGGATCACGGAGTAAAGTGCAAAACAACAGCGTTTAATTCTGTGCTGCCTGTGTCTCACTCTCTTCCTGTCCTTCTCATATTATTTAGCGCTCCAGCACGAGAGAGGACCACGGCGACCGAAAAATCAGGATATCTTGCCGCCGGTGTCCAACGAAGAGCTTATTGAGAATTTTGTCAATAAATACGCTCATGAATTTCGAGACGGAAGGAATGCCAGCGATGAAGCGGCTGTGGCGCGGCTACGGATGTCAATTGGAATCCTGTATGAAGTGGCCCTATGGGTAGTGCAGATCGGCAGCTCCATTCAGATAAGAGACCAGGTAATGTCTGCCTGTCTG
>LRSR01003597.1:0-10074 GCA_001579985.1 Hypsibius dujardini
TGGAGAGCGTTGAGCTTGAGTCGAATAAACGAAAGACTTGCTCATTGTGCCTAATTAACACTGCCCAATGTGTCTTCTGTAGTTCAGCTTAGGAAGTTCGCGCGTGCCGACCAGTTTAATCATATTACCAGTTCGTATTATAAACATTAATTAGAAGATGAAAGCTGACGCGTCGGAAGAATCAGCGGCGCCAATTACTGTTTGATTACCGCGGCAATTGGCCGTTTTGTCCGAGCAAATTGAACTTTCACTCACACACACCGCGCACAATGCACGACACACACCACGCGCACAATGCACGACACACACCACGCGCACAATGCGCGACACACACTGCGCGCACAATGCACGACACACACCACGCGCACAATGCACGACACACTCCACGCGCACAATGCACGACACACACCGCGCACAATGCGCGACACACACCAAGCGCACAATGCACGACACACACCACGCGCACAATGCACGACACACACTGCGCACAATGCACGACACACACCGCGCACAATGCGCGACACACACCAAGCGCACAATGCGCGACACACACTGCGCAGACTGCACGACACACACTGCGCACAATGCGCGACACACACAAGGCGGACAGCGCGACACACACAATGCGGACTGCGCGTGTTAAGTTCGTTGACGGACAGCTGTCTCATCGCCGACGCGTAGATGGCAGGCCAAGCTCGCACCTCTTGGCTGGCCATACTAGGTGATATTGAATAAAGCTCGTTCGAATCTGAATGAACACCCTCCTTCCCACTATAATACAAAACTAACATTCTGTCGAGATACTTTGCATACACTTTCGAATGAACACCCATATCAACATGCAGTAATAAAGCACAGCGTCATCTCTGGTCACTTGCAAAAAATGGCTGTACACACGTGGCAAAAACCTTGCGCTAACCGAGTCAAGCCATTACACTCGTTGCATGACTGTTGTACACAGCTGTCGAGTTGACGTGCGTAATTCGGTTAGCGCAAGGGTTTTACCACGTGTGTAGTTGTAAATGAATGCATGTGAGAGCGGTCTAGCGGCACAAATTATTGTTGCTCACAGAAATTATTGTTGCTCACAGAAATTATTGTTGCTCACCGCATTTCACATTTAGCAAAAAAACCTGTCAATTCTTTTTTTCCACCCCGCAGACAGACATGGCCTGCAAGCGTGGGATGATGAGGGCTTCTGCGACACCAATCGGATCCATCAGGACATCGACATGCTCTTCTCATATCTGGACGGTTGGCCCGATCCCGATGACAGTGACATGTAAAGAAACCTCCACAAAAACCGCCCCCCAAAAAAAACTGCAAAAATGTGTCTTGATAAAAGTTCATCTTCTTATAGTTATGCCGACAATACTACTCACACCGACAGCAAGTATCCCTCCACGAAGACGAGCCTCTTTTCCGGCATGTCCACACTGGAGGAAACGGAAGAGGAGGCGGAGGAAGAGGAGAGTGAAGTGGTCACCGCCCCGCCCGGGATACCTGTGAAGGATCTGTCAAAACCTGAAGTGACTCCCACTCAAGGAACTCAAGGAACGGATCACGAACTAATAAAGGAACATCCTGATGGTACGACTATTTCCGGTCCGAGTCCGTTTGAGGAGAAGGTGGCGGCGCTGCAGGCGTTGCTCAGTCATTGCCGCCGAAATCCCTCAGCTGCTCTCGCAAGAGAAGATCCTGTTCCCTTGCCTCCGGAAAGAACCATGCAACCAGATTGTCCGATCATCCGCTCGGATTTTTCTGCCCTTCGATCGGACATCGGAAAGTCTGAACGGACAAGTCCAACGCCCAACAAGCAGCCTCGAAAAAGCCCGATGCCGTTGATGTACTTCGAACGAGAGCTTCCGTGCCTGCCGTCCGCAGAGCGTTACGGTAGTTCTCCCAAAACAAAGAACGACTCTGCCTTCTCGGATATACTCAGCAGATCCCAAAGAAAAGGGGACACTCGACCGGCGTGTGCTGTCCCTCGACCTCGAACTGTGCATGAAATCCCTGGTAAAGTGGCCTAATTTGCTGTAGTCTGTCAGTCTGCGTCTGTGTCTGTGTCTGTGTCTGTGTCTGTGTCTGTGTCTTTGTCTGTATTTGTGTCTGTGTCTGTCGGTCAGCGTCTGTCCACCCCTACACGTTGTTAACATGTTTTATGTCTGCTCACTGTTCAGATCTCCGCAGACACAAAAGGTATATGCATGCCATGTTAACAGAACGGTTTTCATGTGCCAACCCCCATAGTTGACTATAATTACAAGGCCTCGTCAGACAGCAGAACGGTCACTCGTCAGGCCGCACCAAAGAAGGTACGACTTGTTTTGTCCGTATGTCGATTGTCCGGCAGTGATGATTCTTTGCATCCTCACTAGTCCCTGCAAGGACTCCAAGAAGGGGACGTCGTCAGTGCCGTATACTCCTACCGGAACTCCATGCCGGGAACGATCTCATTCGCCAAAGGTCAGAGCGGTGTGGTAATGCGACTGAACAGCGGTGGATGGTGCTACGTCTGTCTGAGGGACTGCGAAGGTTGGGCTCCCGTCAACTATTGGCAATCTCTGGTCAGTCGGTCAATTTCCCGATCGCGAGCTGAGATGAAGGGGGAATTTGAGGAGGATGCGTGGATGTGGGGATACTTAAGTCGTCCTGATTGCACATTCCTTCTGTTGAGTTTCGGGCGGGAAGGAGATTTTCTCATACGAAATAGTTCGGTCCGGGTAAGTACATCCCCCGTAGAATAGAACCGATTAGTGGTGGCTTGGTGTAGTTGTTTCTGTTTGCTGCTAGGAAGGAGAGTTTACACTGTCAGTGCGCCACCTGGAGGTGGTCCATCATTTCGCAATTAAAGTTAACGCTGTGGGGGCCTACACGATCGGCAATCTGACTTTCCAGTTTGCCGAGCTCGCGGACATTGTGGCACACTACCAGCAACATACCATTCTACAGGAATCTTTCGCGGTGTTGGAAAACCCTTTTTGCGTGCGCTTCGAGTGAGAAACGGCGCTCGACAAATGCTCAATGTCTGTAGTCGCTAGCGATTGTCCAGTGTACTGCGTTTCAAGTATGAGGCAAAGTGTGTATTTCGGCTCACCCTCCAATTGGTCGAGAAATCGGCTCACTCACGGATTTCTCTTTGATAGCAGCCGCTTGATTGTTTGATTTCCAGAAGTGTTATGGTATACTAGCATATAGTTCCGTAAATCAAACAATCAAGCATCTGCCATCAAAGAGAAATCCGTGAGTGAGCCGATTTATCGATCAAATTGAGGGTGAGCCGAAATACACACTTTTCCTCATACATTTATCGTTTACATACATTTATCATACAATCATCGGGCAAGAGTACGTATGAAACGAAAAATTATATAGTTCTCGCATTCGTTGCGAACGAGCCCGTAGAAAGGGCGCTAGTGCTTAGTTGAAAAAATTTAACAAGAGCCTTACCAAGGCTGAAGTCACGCGGCAAGAGATACACAAAGCCGGTCTTTCCTTCTCGCTGAACTCTGTTGATGTAGGCCCCAAAATTCATAATAAATGCCCAACTTTTTCCTTCAGCAACATTACGCACAGTCGTCCGTAGTCTTACCCCTGCGACTGAAAAAGGAGGCTAGATGGCGACTGAAAAGGGAAGCTAGATGGCGACTGAAAGAGGAAGCTAGATGGCAACTGAAAGAGGAAGCTAGATGGCGACTGAAAGAGAAGGCTCGATGGCGACTGAAAGAGGAGGCTGGATGGCGACTGAAAAAGAGACTGGATGGCGACTGAAAGAGGAGGCTAGATGGCGACTGAAAGAGGAGGCTGCATGATGCATTACTCTAAAAACGCTCCAAGTCGATAGCGATTCCCCTGTGTTTATATTGAGCAAAAACAAGTCACCAGGCACCGGGCTAGCTAGAGAGACAAAAAACAACAAATAAACTATCCAGTCCCTCGCATCCGTTACAAAGCAGACGCTAGAAATAGGGCGGTAGGTACGTCCGTCAAATTTCAGCCGACCTTAGCGAAGACTAAAGCCACACGGCAAGGGATATAGACACACATGTGATTGCGACGCCCGTTGTATCCCTCGTTGAAGGTGAAGAACTCCGAATCCGGACTGACGCGCTTATGACCGCCAAACTCTTCCCGGTCAGAGTCGAGGACGATTTTGTACTTGCCGGACACTTCGACGCCGACTTTGTAGTCGGAGAAACTCTTAAAGGTGTGAAAGTTGAAGACGAACACCAGACCGGCCCGTTCAAAGACAATCACTTTGTCGCCCTCGTGTTTTGTGCTGACCCACGCCTACGAAGCACACGGAATCACTCAGAAACATCGAGGCCCAGTGAACAGACACGCGTCCAAAGCTCAGCGGAAAGATGCGCGACCTACCGGATCTGCAGACAGCCAGTGATATGTCTCGTCCGCCTTATTCATGGCGCCATCAAAGTTATTCAGGAACTTGTAACGGAGCAGCTCGTCGTCGCTCAAGTTGAACTGCCGGCGACAGTAATGGAAGCTCTCCTGATTTCCCACTCGCGGAAAGTCCAGCCACTCCGGATGACCGAACTCGTTTCCTGCAAGGGGCAGCCTCGTAAGTTTTGACAATCGGACTCAAGATGGATTGCCCGAGATTTTTTGTTGCATTATTACCTATGAAGTTTAGCCAGCCTTCCCCGCCCAAGGCGTGAGTCAACAGCCGGATGAGCTTGTGCAGAGCGAGACCGCGGTCAATGATGCCGGTCATCTCCGTCAAGCAGGACATGTGTGTGTACATTTCCTTGTCCATCAGCCAGAACGCCAGCGACTTGTCGCCAACCAAGGCTTGATCGTGAGACTCTGCGTAGGCGATTGTCCGCTCTCCGTACCGGCGGTTGGTCAACGTGTGCACAAGGTCACCCATTTTCCAGTCTTCGTCGCGGGTGTCCTTCAGGTACTCAATCCACTTGTCAGGGATGGCCATCCCCAGGCGGTAGTCGAAGCCCTGACCGCCTTCGGATACGGGTCTGCACAATGCTGGCATGCCGGAAACATCCTTACCAATCAAAAGTCAATTACAGACCGAGATATTTCACGGCGAACAGACAAACCGACCCTCATTACATCCATGCAGTCAAAAAGAAGCAAAAATCGGGAATGAGACAGAGAGATACACAAACGGCAGATAGAAGCAGAACGATATGACGAAGAGTGAATGGTGCTCCGTGATTCAAGTAAGCACTACATTAATGAGGCAACAGGGCTGACTCAACTCAATCAATCAATCAATCAAATCGTCAACTCAATCAATCAATCAAATCGTCAACTCAATCAATCAATCAAATCTTCAACTCTACAGATATACTCGAACTTGGAATCCAGCAGACATACACATACTAAGACAAACAGGAAGACATGCACAAAAGGAAAAGGGTACTACTAGAAAACAGGACACCGACATGCAGCTTTGATGAAAAAAGACCTTACAGAATGTGAAGACAAAAGTGTCAAATCTGGACAGACAACAACGGGTACGAACCTCAGCGATGGTTATCATGACGTCGGGATACAACGAGTGCAGCATATGGTTGGCCAGCATCATGTAGACTAACGAGTCCGTGTCGGTGTTGAGGCCGAAGTACTCGTTATAGTCCCCAGAGAATCCGTGGCCGATGCCGTGGCTGTGATAAGAAGTTTTGTAAGACACTCAAAGACCGGGGCGCTGAAAGACGTTCGACTAATCACCTGTGGTACAACATAGAAGTAACGCCGTCGAAACGGTACCCATCCACCTTGTACTCCTCAATGAACCAACGTAGATCCGACAGCAGAAACCGCAGCACCTCCCACCTGGGCAAAAGGAAAACTCAGGTAGGCACAGCACCAGGTGTCCAGTAATTTATAAGCCAACACAGTCACAGAGTACTGCCTTACTTTGAGTAATCAAACAACCGCGAGTCCCACAGGCTATGGACGCCCTTCCCGGCGTCGTGGAAGAAGCACGTGTTGGTGCCATCAAATTCGTTTATACCATCCAAGACGTTCTTCGAGGCGTGACTGTGTACCACGTCGAGAAGCACCGAAATGCCCATGCCGTGGGCGGTGTCTACGAGACGCTTAAACTCTTCCGGAGTGCCGTAACGACTGGAGACGGCGAAGAAGTTGGTCACTTGGTAGCCGAAGCTGGCGTAGTAAACGTGCTCCATGATGGCCATCAGTTGGACGGCATTGTAGCCTGAGGAGAGGGACAAAAACCATTTAGGAAGTCCAGAACCTTTTAAGCCCATTAGATCACACAGCAGCAACAGAAAGCGTGAAGAACAGGCAATCTTTATTCACACCAGACAATCATTCAGACGTCCAGGCAATTCATTGTCCAATACCAGGCAAATGATATGGGTTGAATCGGTGGGGTGGCAGAGGGCGCCACAAGTATAAATTGAATGAGTGTTGTTTACAATCTACACTTGTGGCGCCCTCTGCCACCCCACCGATTCAACCCATAGCGTTTGCTTGGTATACGTACTGTACGAATACCCCACTGCTGCACAGATCAGTCTCACAGTCACGACACCCATCCGAGTCGGACAAATCCTTGCGAAATTACTTCGGAGGAAAAGCCTAGATTAATTTGAGTCTTACCTTGTCGCTTAATTCTGGGCAGGACGTTATCCGTAAAATGGTTATACGAAGCAATTTTGCCTTCGTGTGAAGAGATACCGACGTGTGCCTCGTAAATGCGGAGACCTTCCGGCCTTTTCGGTCTGGCGTGTTTGAAAATATACTGCTGAAGAAAAGGAAGAAAAGGAAGAACAATAACTCCAATGAATCAATGAAACCAGAGAATACCAGCGATGAACGATTGGAGGAACGTCCACCTACTTCTTTGGGAGGCGGATGCCAAAAGATGCCATCATAGGTAAAGTTTTTAGGATCGTTCTTGGGACGAATTGCGTAGCGGATCCACGGACTGATTCGTTCGACAAACTGGCCAGATTTTGTCTTGATATTCAGCTGGAAGAGAGCCAACCGGCGGTTATTAGACAGCGGCAACTTTATAGGCCCATTCAGCTGAATCAATCTATACTTTTAAAAATAACTCTGCTCTGTCTGTCTGTCTGTCTGTCTGTCTGTCTGTCTGTCTGTCTGTCTGTGTCTGTCTGTCTGCGTCTGTCTGTGTCTGTCTGTGTCTGTCTGTGTCTGTCTGTCTGTCTGTCTGTCTGTCTGTCTGTGTCTGTCTGTCGGTGTGTCGGTGTGTGGGTGTGTCTGTGTATCTGTGTGTTTGCCTGTTTGCCTGAAGTCCTGTCGTTCGTGTCATTCGTGTCTGTCTGTGAAACCAAACCGTAGAGCCATCCCGATGGGCGCAGAGCGGTAGTAAAAACTGTATACGCATGCGAGTACCTTGACGATACTCCCATGAGCAATGGGAATATTTCCATCGCCGTTCGGCGGAATGATCAGATCCCATTTGCCGAAACTGCCTTGTTTGAAGGCATGCTGCGTCTTATTCCAGCCGTTGAAGTCCCCAGTCAGGTAGACCTCGACCGCGCCGGGTGCCCACTCGCGACACACGACACTACCGTCGGCGGCCACATTTATCCCGTACTGCTCGTAGCTCCTGCTGAACTGCTCCATTCCACCCTCGTACGTGTTAATGTCCTTCAGCACGGCATTGAAGCATCCGTACCTGCATGCAACACAGCGGAAGGAGTTAAGTCCCGGCACAAAAAAGGGAACACACAGAAACCGGTTTTAGCTTGGCTCAAGGGTGTGCGCCCAGACACATTCCTGCGCCCAGACACATTCCTGCACCCCTAGCCAAAATCCCCTCCAGGTGTGCATTAAGCGTAATATCGAGTCTACACCCAGCCAAAAAGAATGGGAAAAACCAAGCGGGGACCTTCTAGAGATTTCCTTCTCGTGGAGACGCAGATATCCGTCCATCTCGAGGAGTTTGTCCAAATCCGGGGGCACATCGCTGCTGTTGTCTCCTCCGGCCTCCATTTCGTTGTTATTGTGGTCGTTTTCCGTCATGACGGCTTGACGCTGCGGCGGGGAAAAGGAGGGGCAATAATGCGGCAGCCTTGCGGGGAGAGGAAGCCGATTTTCTGGAAGGGAGTATTTTGCAATGCAAAAAACAGACGAATGAATGCACACACACACACACACACACATAGCACAAAGCACACAGCAGAGACGCAGCAGAGACACACAGTACACAGCACACAGTAGACACACACACTCTAATGACAGCTGATAGCTGCGTGCCTTGTGCAACTTTCGATCAGCTGGGCTCGGCATGTGCGCAAGGAAACGGCTCAATGCGCTTGCTACATTCGCACACATCAAATATTCAAAAATGACGCTTTTGCTGCAACAATTTCATTCTAACCATTTCATCCTAATAAACGTAGTTATATGCAGTTTTTAGTCTGCTTTAATAGCGTTTGTCTGACAGCATTGAAGACCATTACCCGGAAGAGTATAAGAAATGGGTAAGAAGATACCACTGACTAGTTGTGATTAAGGCCGTTTACTCATGTCGGTTCTAATTGGACGGCAGAAATGGGCGTCGGCAAGAACACACACCTTCACTCACACACACTTGACACAGTCAAATGAAAAAGGTACAGAAAGTGCCGCTAGGTGACGCTGTTGTCGCTAATTCGTGGTTTGTGCCATTTAACAATTACCGGTAGTATTCCCAATCGCATGTATTCTCGGGAGGGAAGATCATGCATACGTATGCACAAAAAACATGATTCGTTGAAACAAATACGACTTGAGCAAGTGGAGCAGGTTTCGCCAAAACAGGCTAAATTTTAGGCTTAGAAAATTAGAAAATTGCGATTGCATACGAAAATTGACAGCTTCCTTCAAAAGCGGAGCGGAACGGCGCGGAACGGTGCGGAACGGAGCGGAACGGAGCGGAACGGCACGGAACGGTGCGGAACGGCGCGGCTTGAAGTCCACGCGGCGCTGCGCGGACCGTGCCGAGTTGCGACTGACATGCTTTTAGGTGACAGTCAATCAATCATGGTGCTTATACTTCGGCTAGAGAACAGAGACTGCTAATATCTCTGTGTGTGCCGGCTAAGTCCGCATCATTATTTTGTTCTTCAGCGCGGTCATGTCATGACTAGTGTTTACTTGCGTGAGAATACCATTAAATGTTACCATATCCTCACCGCGTTGCTTTGCTGCATCGTTTTTTGATTGTACTACTTTCCCGTCGCCATGATATCAGAGAGGAAAAAGCTGGAACCGTTTCGGACTGTGCCTACGCGGAGGGTCCGCCGGCGCGAACCGAAAACGCCGCATTTCGTCACCTCGTCCGACGACGAGAGCGAGCGCACCATCGACGTCGCCGTGGATTATGCCGGGCCGAGGGACCTGCCGAATGTCACGGCATCGAATGCTTCCAAGATCAGCAGCGCGGTACGGCGCGCGCGCAAGAGCCACACGTTGGAGGTCCTCGAGGCGGACCGGGTCGTGCGAGTCTCCCAAGTCGGCCGGCTGCAGCGCGAGCTGGAGGATTCGGAGCGCGAGAATCGGGACCTGAAACGGGCGTTGGAAGAGGAACAGTCGGAAGTTCGTCGCCTGCGACGTCGGCTGGAAGCAGCTCAGCGGAAACTGACAGACATCAATGGCACCCAGGAGGCCTGGGACACGGTGGTGGCTATCCTTTTCCTCTACTTTGACGTGGCAAACAAGTGTCGACTGGGCCGGTAAGGGAAGCGGAAGATGGTGAGTCGCTTTAATTAGGACACGATCGATACATGCCTGGACAGACATGACAGTCACCGTACTAGTATCTATCAGACAGGCAGTACGCTAGACATTGGCTCGCAGACAATTATATTTATATCCCTTAGTTAGAAATTGCTTTTGTCGTTTAAAAGACTTAACATGAATGTCTTAGAGAGAGCTATCCTGTCCATTTATGGCCACTTTTGTCGTACAGAGTAGGTCTGCAGCAAACGATTCCTAATTGCAGCGCGCACAAATGTTACTCGTACTAAGGTACGGTAACAGTAACGGTAACGGTAGCGGTAACGGTAATGGTAACGGTAATGGTAACGGTAACGGTAATGGTAACGATATCGTTGA
>LRSR01003598.1:0-22937 GCA_001579985.1 Hypsibius dujardini
TTCTTCCAGTTTATTTCTCTAACGGTCTTTACTATCAGTCTAATAAACTTGTTAACTATCCAACTGACGGTTGGTAGACCTAACAACGGTTACATTTAATACCGTAAATACCGTTCCATATTGCGTAACGAAGCAATTTGCAACTATTTTTTAGTCCTTGAAATTAAAAAAGGTGACCAAACGGAGTACCATTTATGACACAAATTTTATTGAGACTCAGAAGCTTTTCCCAGAGTAAGTTTGAAGAGTCTCGAAATGGGAGAAAATCTTGTTAATTTCAATAGTTTTGTTGAACAAAGAGTTTAAAAATATTTGTAGTCTTGGAAAAGGATGAGTACAGTCCCAATTGATCGCTGGTCAGTCGTTTCTCACCCATTGAGGCCGATTGGTCATGCCAAATAATTTTGTGATCAAGGAAGAATGATCATTGATAAACCGCCAAATTGTAACGTACTGTGGTTACCGTTTCGAGAATCATAAATGATTTCGATTAAGATTCAAATTACTGACATTTTTTTGCCAGATTTTTTCGCCAGCCAGCCACGAATTATGCTCTCGCAGCTGAATAATGGCTGTGAAGTGTGTTGGCGCATTAAGATTGTGAACTTGCAAATTGAAATTGCAAATTGTGAAATTGCAAAAAATTTCATCAGAAAACGGGCTCTGGTTTGAGCGGGAGAAGAGTCGAAAGTTCCCCAATGACTCCGCGGGTTTTTCATTCAGTTCCAGCATTGATTGTTTGATTTATGCTCTAGCAAAACTCAATTTAATTTTAACCACTGTAAAACGTCGTTTTTTGAAAATGTTTCATTCCAAGATTTTTAACACTCTTCCACTCCAAATTCGATTTGGAATCGATCGACATCAACAGAATCTTATTTCGATGATAGGGGGCGCAGCTATGGGCTAGTTTAAATCTAGGCTTCCGAGTGACGTTGTAAAAATGACCCATAGTTTCGCCCCCTATCATCCAAATAAGATTCTGCTGATGTCAATCGATTCCAAATCGAATTTGGGGTAAAAGAATTTAAAAATCTTGGAATGAAACGTTTTCAAAATACGAAGTTTTACAGTGGTTAAAGTTAAATTGAGTTTTGCTAGAGCATAAATCATACAATCAATGTTTGAATTGAATGAGAAACCCGCGGAGCCATCGGGGAACTTTCGAATTTTCTCCCGCTCAAACTAGAGCTCGTTTGCAGATGAAATTTTTTGCTGAAATTTATTAATTTAGTTTACTATTTACAAAAAAACATTTTCAGATAGATCGGTGTGTCGGCTACCGTTCCGTTCCCTTGTTAGTACAATATTAGTGATGATTCATAAAATGAATTTCATCGATGACTAAATTTTAATTGTTTTGCGCAAAACTTCAGAGCTGGCACCTTTGTCCACTATTGGCGAGTTTTGACACAAAGCTTGTAAATTGATATGAAATATCGATATGGAATTGGAATATGGAGTTACTGTATAGGTACAGCGGAACAGTATTGTCAGGTCAAGGGGTACCGGGAACCCTACTGGAATTGGAGTTATGGAATTGCTGTATAGGTACAGTAGTTAGATACAGTATTGTCAGGTCAAGGGGTACCGGATGCCCTACTGGAATAAATCCCAAAAAAAGGTTCAAACAAGACCCGAGAATGTAGCGTCAGTGGCCCCTCCCCCGGGGAGAAGGAGAGAACTCCAAGAATAACAGTAAGACGCAACTACCCAGGGAAAAAAGGTCAAAGTACGGGAATGTGCCATGGTACTCCAACCAAATACGTAGAGAAAACAGTGCCGTATTTATATCGCACTCCGCACACCAGAAGGAAAATCGAAAACTGAAGAGGAGATAAACAAATCCCACAAAGCTACTCGTGGTTGCGGCAGCTAATAAAGTAAGGGGAGTTTCGCTGGTCATAAGTTGTATTGTTTTTTCGTTCGCTTAGCCATTCATGGGTATGGTGCTCCAAGCAGCACTCTCAGCAAATCCAATACTTGCAGGTGTCGAAAAGCGAGCAAGGCACAATGCGGTCAGCGCGTTTGCCATTGCCACACACTCCACAGGGAAGCTCCTTATGTTTCTTCTGATGATCAAGGGCAGACCTCTGGCGATGGGTTTTTTTTGCGGCTGGGATTTCAACTTTCTTTTCTGCCTGCGCGTAGTCTTCTGGGCATCCAACTAAACAATCGATTTGATGTTTGACTTTACTGGTACTTGGAATCCGTCAAATTTCTAGGCACTTTCTCTCGACATAATTCTAGTGTCACTGGCCCCTTTCTCGGGAAAAGGGTAAAAGTTATGTTAGTCTACGTTATGTTATGGCGGAGTTACTGGTAATTTCTGACATCGCAGTTGAGAGTTCCGTTTTTTATGAAACAATGGTCGCCGGCTCAACTCGCTCTAGTCGATACATTTTCTGCTAATTCCAATTGATTTAAATCATTTTTCCATCAATTAATAATTTAATAAGTTTTAATTTCACTAATACGTACTCCCGCTCGTATAGCGAATTAAACAGTGAGCTATACTGTCAGTGGATCGTAAGTCAGATAAAGGGATAGCTAGGAATGGGACGGATTCCTCGCACACAAATAAGAAAGGGCAAGCAAGGTCTACCTCTTCCAATGACTGATCCCCTGGAAGTTCGACACTGGCTAGCTTGTTCGGTGAAATACTGATCTAAAAAGTAGAAACCTTGAAAAAGAGTCAGCAAGTGTGTGGTCACACATATATCAGCCATCCTATCCCTCACTTTTATCCCTCATTGGCTATATTATTATTCGACCAAATGAGTACAGTATATTTTAAAAGCGAATAGTGTCTTATCGAGTACAAATTAAAATAAATTATCTGGGAGAAATGCGGGCGGGGAGGGGTGTTCTTAAGCATTTATTCAATGTAATAATGAGATTTTTATGACAGTGTTTTCATAAAACTTAGACGCATACTTTTAGGAGTTAATATCGACAAGCTGCGCAAACTTATTTTGGAACAAGAGGATCCAAAAATCATTATCCTGAACTCCATAACTCCAACTCCAGCATGGCCCCCGGTAGCCCATGATCTGAAAGTACTATACCTATACAGTAACTCCATAACTCCAACTCCAGCATGGCCCCCGGTACCCCATGATCTGAAAGTACTATACCTATACAGTAACTCCATAACTCCAACTCCAGCATAGCCCCCGGTACCCCATGATCTGAAAGTACTATACCTATACAGTAACTCCATAACTCCAACTCCAGCATGGCCTCCGCCCAGCGCCAAACTCTCTGCCCAGACTACATGAGAAAGCATCTTCTCATGAAATCTGGTTCGGAACTGCTCCAGAATACCCCAAATCGGGCCAGAATTTGTGAGAAAACTCCGCACGAGATTTGTTCGGACTTTCTGGCCAGAAGCAAGTGAGAATTCGGTAAGAATCACACGAGACTCATGCGAGAAAAATCTCGGCTGAATTTTGAGCAGAATTACAAGAGGATTTTCTGGTTAGAATTACACAAAACTTTCTGGCCAGAATTACACGAAGACTTCCTTGCCAGAAATGCACCAAATATTTCTGTTCTGAAATTGTATCTGGCCATTCTGGTGAGATCTGATTGAGATCCCGTCAGAGCTTTCTGGCGAGAACTGCCGGATTTCTCACCCAACACTCTTGCCAAGAATGGTACGTTAATTTCGTCAGATCTCGTGAGATTCTATATGGGATTTCACCAGATCTGAGCCAGATCTGACGAAAGTTTGGCGCTGGGCGGTACCCCATGACCTGACAGTACTATACCTATACAGTGGTAGTAAAGTACAGTAACAGTAAATACAATGCCTAAAAGGTGTCATAATTAGCTACTGGGTTTTCGATTTTGAATAAATTTCGCTTGTTTTTTATTTTATTTTTCCTTTCTGTATTCGTGTCGTCGAATTCGGCGACGAATTCGCTTTTCCAATGAAGCTCACTCGCATGGGAAAAAAATTGTCTGAAGGGATTCTGAAGAGTTTGCAGGTTGTTAGATTTTGGCAGGATTGAAGTCGGTTAAGTTCAATCGAAAATGAATGGTGGAATCTTTTCCGCTTTCCGCCAGCCAAGACCGTCCACTGCAATCGATGAGGGTTCCCGGTGCAGCCATCCTGGAGAAAAGGACGATTTTCAAAAGTGCAACGCAGAATGCTTTTTCTTCATTTTTTAAAGTAGAACAATCTTCGTAATGATTTATTTATAACCTCTATTTTACCGGTGTGGTCTCGAGAACTTATTTCAACTAAGATTTCAAGAATGTCCAAAATCAATTAGAAAATTCTAATTTCTATGATTCTTCTGTGAAAACTTGCGAAATTCGAAACAAGTTTCATTTTAGATTTTTGACACGATCTAACACAGAATTCAATTTTTATTGATTAGCATCAGTAGAATTTTATTCTGAAACCAGAGGGCGGAGCTATGGGCCGATCTCGAGCTAATGGGCCAAATCTCGAGACATTCTACGTTCCCGCTCTGAACAGCGTCCCAAATTAAAGTTTTCTAATTGTCTTTCAACAAATTCTGCAAGACCAAATCGTACTTTCCGTTGATAAAGGCACCGGCGTAGTAATACTCCGGACACGAGTACTCCCCGGTTCCATGGTACTGCCCGTTGAGCATCTCGCCTTTGTACTCGACTTTTTCCGCGGGGAGTTTCACATAGCAAATCGGTCCAGACAGTGTGTTCTCCTCCCAGTGTCCGGAGTAGACGACACCGTTGGGCTTCTGGTACTTACCGATACCGTGTCGGATTGGTCGGGAGTTCTTCGCCAGCTTATACTGCCCCTCTGTTCTGAAAAATCGTTTTTCTAATCATGGGACCAGTAACAGAGAGGATTCGGTGTTCGAGCTTACCGTACGTTTCGCCGTCTTCGAATTTCACCGAACAAACCGGAGGACCGGAATCAATAGGCATAGGCGGAGGCGGTTCTTCAACTGCGGGAGTCACCACAACGGAGTGCTTATTTGAAGTTTTGGACAGTCTGTATTATCTGTAGTATCTCTGAGCTACCGTGCGAAACAATTACTTACTTTTCGGCATGAATAGGTCACACTGTGGACGGGGCTCCGGACCCCGGCACTAATTGAGCTCTGCAACTGACTATCTCTGCAGTTGTGTCAGTTAATCAAGTGGCTGAAAACATTGCTAGGCGACAAGCAGACCAGATATTGACCTTGGGTTGAATCATAATCAATCTCGTTAGTGTCTCTGTCTGTCTGTCTGTCTGTCTGTCTGGTCTGTCTGTCTGTCTGTCTGTCTGTCTGCCTGTCGGTCAATCAACAACTCGTCTGTCTATGTAGACATCTGCTGCCCCATTCCCCAGACAAAGACGAGACATTGATTTCTTACGTTTCAATTCAAAGGAGCAGTATTAACATACAGATACAGACTAACAATTACCGAATGTTAAAATACATTCTCGGGGCTTAGGTCTTTACCGCATACTTGGCACGTAACCAGTTTAGCGCGTATCATTATTCTGGCGGTGTGGCCAAAATGAAAATTGGGCGATTTAATTTAGGTGTGTGCAAGTGAAAATCGGTCAAGCTGAAGCAATGGCCTTTGTGTCTGGCCGGATGAAAGATTACAAAAAATAATTACAATTACCAGATGTCCCATTTCTTCAACGGATTCATTGGGGACCCGACAGGACAACGAAAAGCGTCTGAGAATTCCGGCATATTTGTCAAGGAACCAATCACACGAAATTTTCTTGGACTGTGCACACTCGTCGGTAGCGACAGTTTTAGCGTCTTTGCGCGAGTTTTACCGCAATAGATCTGAAACATTTCGAAGAAAATATTTGTTGAAATAATCGTTCTTCTTGCGCATGCCTTTCAGTGCTGCAAACCTGGGCGTAGGCGAGGAAGAACAGCTGGTCCGCTGTACAAGCTATGTCAGGTAGTATGGCCTCGGGTGTGCCTTTACGCTGTACGTGAAGCTGGTACCCCTAAGAGAGAGCGACATGGAATATTACAACATATTAAGTCGATGTCTGGTCTCCTAGTCAGGCCATCAAACAGACAAAACAGACAGACAGACAGATAGACAGACAGACAGACAGACAGATAGACACACAAACACACAGATATTCTGAAATTTTTATGCCATGAGATATCTTCGATTGAGGATGATTGGGTCACATACTTTGTAAGCTGCCTTCAAGCCGGTATTGTCCGCGATGTTTTCCCCTAGTGTAATTAACCCATTGATCGACCCTTCGGGCAGGCTATAGTTGCTGTATTTGGCAACCAGGTTGGCGGCCTTGTGATTGTAAAGCGACCGGGATCCCGGGCTCCACCAGTTTTGGAAGCGTCCTTCTCCGTCCAACAACGAGCCTGAATGAAATAAGCTTACATGGTAGGACAGTTTTCACACGAGGTACTGAGAAGTAACAAAGGTTCTTTATGACCTCTGTCATCAAAAGCATGGCTTAGTTCATGACCGATGATTTGGCCGATGGCCGCATAGTTGAGGTAGTCCGGTCCACGAGCATCGTAAAATGGTTGTTGGAGAATCCCGGCAACAATAACTAGAGAGTACTCCAAGAGGTGTAATGAATCCATGAATACAGTAGTACTGGACTGTCTCGACCACTTGGTGCCATTTTTAAATGACCCCCGTATATTACGACTGTAGGGTAGCACAGTGTGTGCAGACATAATGTATGGGTGGGTCTAACAATTGGCACCAAATGATCGAGACAGTATAACACATTCATTATGTACTGTACTGCCGCGATTAAACCGGTCAGTTTAGCCACGCCTCCGGCACACGTGCCTGTGTGTCGAGTGAGCACACAGCCACACACACTCACTCACACACTCACACACAAGTCAAATGCGCTGCCCGGATGTAAAAAGTGACCAGTTTAATCGCGGCAGTACAGTAGGTACGAAACATTGATTTGGCACACCACATCTCGAAAGAACTAATAATTAACCATAATAACTACACAAAAAATAATGCTTTTTTTCTAATTTCACATTTTACTGCAAAACCTTATTGGATTACAAAGTGCTGGACTTCCTAATTTCGTTCTTTTTCAATTAGTTGAAAATAAAAAGCACAATTATTTACCGTCGATATTTTAATGTATTACATCAGCATAGTTAGCCGACATGTGATGCGAACGTATAATCTAGAGTAATAATACTGTATTTTCGCGTTAGACAGGGACAGCGTACGAGCTGTGGAACGTTTAATCAGCCACGCGGCGCTTGTGCTGTGTGTACGGTGCACACAGCCATGCACACGCTCCATTTCAGTACGACTGTCCTTATCTAACGCGAAAATACAGTACCTATTATATTTGAGGAAAATCGGTAGTGAGCATCAGGAGAGGCCACAACGAACGTTTCATCCTCTAACCGGTTGTTAATCCGTGAGAGCCTTCCAAGGTTCTGCTCATTGTTGAATTTCGCCAAATTCACTGCGTTCTTGAAGTGCTCCGGACTTGGTGTCAACTATTAGATACGAAAACATAAGAAGAAGACTGAGGCATGCATGATTTCGTGAGAATGAATCTCGGTTGCCCTCCCAGTATCAAAACCCATTGAAATCCATCAAAGCCTATCAAAACCCATCAAAACCCATCAAAACCCATCAAAACCCATCAAAACCCATCAAATCCCATCACTTAACCGACTAGCCCTGCATTTTCGATTGGTAACTAAGCGATTATAGCCCTGCCTGTACGCGTGCGCAGCCAGTACGAATATAAAATTCTGCCTTTTTGAAAACCTTGCCGTAAAATGGAGAAAGTGTTCCACGTTTTCCTACCGAAACTTAATATGTCTTCCGCCAAGAGAAAGGAAAAAATGAGACTGAAATCGTCATACTGGAACTTAAAAAGGATTTATAAACTAACAAAATTTACCATTAGCGGGTTTAATTTTTCGACGATTAGCGTAAGCGTAGCTGGAGTCTGGAGCCTTTAGCGGGCCAGCTCTGGTCCCAACACAGAATGAGTTTACGTACCTTTTCGTACTCCTTGTCCAGTCTCGGAATGTCGCCGACGATATGAACGGGATATCCGATGTAATCCTGTAGCTGGTCGAGCTTACTGATAGCCTTGTCTCTCGTCGGCTCATCCAACCAGTCTGCATTTTTCAGCATGAACATTAACGACGCGCGAACGTCTTGAAGAAGCTCGGCAATCTACATAAAAAAACAAATATACTAATAAAATAACATTACACAAATAAAGTAATGCAATAAAGTGTGCCTTGACCTTGGATCGGCCAGTGTCGTTAAAATAGTTCCTCGCATAGAGCGATCCAACGACACTTTTCATCTCGTAGGCCAAGAAATTCTCGCAGGATCGGTATTTGAAATCAGCGATCCCTCCGATCGCGTTGTAGTAGAGCCGCGTGGCCTCGCGAGACTTCCGTGAAAGCCAGTAGGCGTTTTGGAAAGACAAGCGCCAGCCGTAATAATTGGCAATGATCCCCCGCCCCTCCGGTGTCCGGCTAAGCTCGGCAATTTTCTCACCCACTTGCGTGAAATAGTTTGGCTCCTCAACATTGACGATGAGATCCTTTGTGATCACTTCCGCTAAGCTTGCGTTGAGAAAACGGTTGCGCATGAATTCGATCAGGCTGGCTAGTGATATGCTGCTTTTGAGGCACTGCGTGTGGAATTGCTCCAGCGTCATTTTGTTGATCGAGGCTGAAAGGTCACGGCGATCTTCCTCCGATCGCGAGGCCTGGAAACGAAATTCGATTGCGAAATTACTGTAGCTCAAAAAAGGTGCCCTAAGGGTCCCCCATTGAGAGAAAAACACCATGATGGAGAATTGTCATGCAATACTCCCCCCTTACGTTCTATCGGAAATATTTGGGATACAAAAAAGAATCACTCCCCCCTCAAACCAAAGATCGGCGCGCTACTGACCCCGGCCAAGAAGGTGTCGAATTGAAAGACTTCTTCCAGCTGCTCCGCCACCGCTGGAGACATGACTGAGCCATTGCCCAAAAGGATCGTTGTGAAGTTAACCATATATTCCTTGAAAGCGGTTCGCAGGAATTCTGAGGTCTTGCTGAAGTACAATACCCGGGATCCGAGGAAAGCTGGTACAGGGGCGTAGAAGGAAATGATGTTCCGGCTAGAATTGTCGAAATCCGGCCGAGCGTAGAACGGCAAAAAAAAACCGTTTACGAATTCACTGACCCGTTTGGTCACGACGAACCAGTCGAAGTTTGTCGCGTTCCACGTGGAATTGTTTAGAATTGGAAACGATCCGACAGTTGAGTTCAGGAAAGAGAGTAACGGTTCTATGGCTGCTGACTCCATCCTATCTGAAAGAGAAGCACAGTTTGCACGGAGAATTCATTCGTTCGCGTTCGATCCATCAGACCGGAAGGTGGAGGAACAGTCCGCAAGGTTCACAGCCGGCCGAGGGTTGACGGACAGTCCGGACTACAAACGGTCAATCCAAAACGTTTACCAGCAGTCCTTAAGGCTTACGATCAGTATGCCCATTCTGGGAGGTCTGCAATCATTCTGGCAGACTCACGGTCAGTTTGAAGGTTGACGAAGATCTGGAAGACAAACGGCCAGTCCGGAAGGTTTATGGTCACTCCGTGTTTTGACGGAGAGTTCTGACGACAAACGGTCAATCCGGAGGGTTTACCGTCAGTCCGAGATGCTTATGATCCGTTCAAGGGTTGACGGACAGTCCTGACGACGAACGGTCAGTCCGGAGGGTTTACCGTCAGTCCGGGATGCTTATGATTCGTTCAAGGGTTGACGGACAGTCCTGACGACGAACGGTCAGTCCAAAGGGTTTACCGTCAGTCCGGGATGCTTATGGTCCGTTCAAGGGTTGATGGACAGTCCTGACGACGAACGGTCAGTCCGGAGGGTTTACCGTCAGTCCGGGATGCTTATGGTCCGTTCAAGGGTTGACGGACAGTCCTGACAACGGGGTGCAGTTTAGAAGGGTACCATTAATCCGGACGGTTTGCTGTGCGTTCGGAAAGTGCAAAAGGTAGTTTAGCAGATAGTCCGGAAAGTAGACAGTCAGTCAAGAAGGTTCACCGTCACTCCGGAAGGTGAACGGCCTAACCGGATAATTCACCGTCAGTTCGGAAAGTTTACGGTCACTCCACTTTCCATACAAGATCACCGATTTCAGAATGCGGAACGGAATGGAACGTTGAACCTTGCGAGCTGTCCGTCCACCCGAAAAAAAACCTAATAGTGGAGCTAAGTGTGTTCGATTTTGGTTTACCTTGATGCTCCCGACAAATCTTATATATTGTTTTCGCCTTTTGTCGGGCTGTCGACAGGTCGTTCTTGTCGTCGCGTTCGAGGACATCTGCAAGCATCCGAAGTGGACTTTCGTATCCGTTTAAATAAATGATACCAGCAGGTTGTCTTGCCTCGTAGTTGTGCACGAATTTTCAGACCGAGGATATTGAATCGGCTCCAGTTTCCGAGATAGGCTAGCACAAAATTTGAAAAGATAAAAGAAATAGCAGTATACTTTCACGTTTTTTCAAGAAAATTTGGGGAACAAAAAAAAAATGGACCGTTCCTACCAGGCATCGGATTCCGGGAAGCCCAGTTTCCACAAGCGTAGTCGTAAAAGTCAGTGCACGGATCAACAGAGGCATTAATCGTATCCGCCATTTCTCGAGCTGTGTGCATGAAATAAGTCTTGACTATTTAAATACGCAAAACAATCTCTAGTCGGTTAGTGTTCTGAACGGACTGTTTGTCCTTCAGGCCCCATGGCATGCACTCCCTTCGTAACTCTGCCCAGCTTTCCGTTACCCTACCCAATCCTCGGTCGCCCAGTCCAGTCCTCGGTCTGGTCTTGCTTTACCTCATCTAGCATTCCGTCACCCGGTCTAGGCCCGGTTGACGGACCTAGGACTAGGTCCGTCCGACTAACGTCCGACTAACTAGATCTGTAAAGTGTCTCTCCGTCAGCTATTCGGCCGTCCTTCACCGTTACCTGTCCCGCTCGCCACCTACCTGCATAGTCTCCGTCACTCCGTCAAGGTCACCGTCAGCCCTCTGTCAACCTTCCAGCCCTCCGTTCACCTACTTGGCCAGCCTATAATCTCACGATCTCGGAATGATCCGGGTGAACAACCGCTTCGATTTTCCAGTGTAAGTGACTTGTGTACTCTGAGACCTAATATGCTGTCATCCTACTGCTTTGATTAGTATGACCTGGACAGTGACCGTCCTGCGCTATTGCTCGTCGATTTAGTTGCTCGGGAACCTTGTGGAATGTTCTCTCTCAGTCTCTCTACGTGATGTGGGATTCCCTATAAAAGGCGCTACCGAATGGATTGCAACCTTCAGTCTAGTTAGCAAATAAAAAATGATGCGCACTAAGATGGTTCGCACAAAGATGGTGCGCACCAAAAAAGTATTCTCCGTAATAGGGTCGTTGTATCCTGCTGGCAAAGCTCTCGTCCCACCGTTACGTTTACCTTCATTACGGTATTTGCGGATTCCTACGTTAACCTTTCCCGTCGTTTGGTAACCCTGCCCGGCCCTCCCCGCCCTTGCTCAGGCTAGACATCGCGCAGTATAGGTCGCCCTCACTATACCTGGCCACCGATGAAGTTTTCCGGCATCCTGTCACCTTCTTCGGGCCCTTGCTATCCTGACTAACAAGGGAATTTTGCAACTCTCCAACAAGAAATCTTGCACTGCCTTTAATTTTAACACACACAAGTTAGTTATGCTTAATTCCGTCAAAAAATAGCGTACGATCTCCACTCAACTTTTTTAAGGAACGAAAAAGTCTTTCCCGGTGGTGCATAGAGGGCGCTTTCCATGTTACCATATAGCACGTCGATTGATTGTTGCATTATAGAATATCGCACATGATAAATAAACCGTCAGTCTATACTGGAACGTTATAGCGGTATTCCATAATGCAGCAATCAATCAACGTGCTGTGTGGTAACATTGAAAGCGCCCTCTATTTACCACCGTGAAAGTTTTCGTTGTTTAAAAAAATTGGGTGGAGATCGTACGCTATTTTTTGACGGAATTAAGCATAACTAACTAGGGCAGTAATGGAGATTTTCCCTCCTGATCGGGGTGGGGTTTTTTTTACAAATACTTGTCTATTTATCATGATTTTACATTGGGGTCTCCGCGTGGAAATTACATAAGCGGTTTCAGAAAAAAATAAAGAAGAAAAATACTTCCCGTGCCAATTGTTGCTATGAGGCAACGCTTGATTGATTGATTTTTTAATTGCTTTTCCGAACTTTTAATTTTTTTTATGCCAAAAAATATTTTGCTGAGCGTACACGTATTTTTCGAACTTACTACAAGCCTTCAACAAAATTTTAAAAATAAAACGCAATTTTTCAAACGTAACGTAACACCGCAAAAAAATAAATGAAGGGAGGAGTGCTAATAACCGTAGTCTAGCCTTAAGCTTCTTATGGCCGCAGGGCCGAGTGCAGGCTAGTCTTGTTTAACTAACAGTTTTGAATTTAAATGAATTTAAAAAAAATGTTAATCCTCGGCGATTTTAAATAAAATATCGTTTGAATGTATTTAAAAAAAAACAGCGTATTTTAAATAAAATTACCATTTAAATAAAACTCGACCTTTTATTTAAATAAAATGCTGAATTTAAATAAAGTGGAAATCGTATGACATAGCCTATGCAATATGCAGCGAAACCCCTAGTGGATCGTTAAACGCAATAAATCTTACTGTGAAACAGATATTGTAAAGAAACGATTGATCAATCAACTGATAATGCTGAAGGTTGCGACAATAAATCAATCAGATGAGGAACTAAAGCCGGTATTTATAATTTCTCAGGCAAATCAGACAATCAATCTAGGATTTCTGAGCGCCATTCAGAGAATAATCAAGCAATCAAGCCCGCCGTCACGCGAAAAGAGGGGGTGATAATATATATTTAAATTGCTTTGCGCGTTTTCTCGAGAATTTAAATATAAATAAAATAATGGCTCAGGGAATGATTTTAAATTTTAAAAAAATATCGAGTTTAAACAAAATTAAACATATATTTTACTTAAAATAAAAAACCGTTTTTGGCTATTTTAAATAAAAATTTAAATACATTTAAACAACACTAGTGCAGGCTGCAGGGCCGAGTGCAGGCTGTAGGGCCGATTGCAGGCTGCACGAGTATAAGTTATTGACGGCGTCGCCACTGTGCTCTTTTAGTTTATTTTTTCGAGCTGTTCTGGTTGATCGAAACATTTCTAATTTTTTTTAAATATTTTTCAAGGAGTCTAGTACATTAAAAAAATACGTGTACGCTCAGCAAAATATTTTTTGGCATAAAAAACTTTAAAAGTTCGGAAAAGCAATTGAAGAATCAATCAATCAAGCGTTGCCTCATAGCACCAATTAGCACGGGAAGTCTTTTTCTTCTTTATTTTTTTCTGAAACGGCTTATGTAATTTCCACGCGGAGACCCCAACGTAAAATCATGATAAATAGGCAGGTATTTGTAAAAAAAACACCACCTCGATCGGGAGGGAAAATCTCCATTACTGCCCGAGTAAGTTGTGTGCATCTGTCAAAATTAAAGACAGTCCAAGATTTCGTGTTCGTCCTGATGGTCGTGAGTCGTGACGAGTTTATGGCCGTCGAGAATGGGTTTAACTGGTTTGGCGTAGCATAAACCCTCATTGAAGCTGATGTATTATCATACTAGTACGCACAACTGTTCCCAACGCCGGAATCCGTCTCGTCTCTCCTCTTTCTACAATCTCAATTTTTCCTGCTATAGTCACTGCTGTCGTAAAAATGCCAAACGTCTGCTTGGTCAAGAAAATCTTGCGACTTTGGGCATGAAAAAAAGGTCTCATGTGAATAAAAATCATAGTTCTAAAGTGCGCCTACCTAACTGAAAGCAGTGATCGCTTTCGCAGATGCGTTGACCAGTATCACCTGCATAGGAAGAGAGAGATGCGCGCTTAACATTAGGGCACCCTCACGTCACGTGACGTTCCCTAATCCAAAGCCCGATACTCTATCAGGTATATCAGGGTGGTTACCTCTTGGGAAACAGGATGCCTGTAAGCGAAGAGATTTTTCATGTCTGGTCGCAAGTTCCGGCACTGTCGAAGACGGTGATGACAGTTCATGAGCTAATGGTTCGATTTCAGAGCCCACAGTAAACGTAACAATGCCGTACAAGTAAACCAGAATCCTGGACGTCGAGCTCACAAGTGAAAACATTATTGTCGGGATGCGTCGGGATGATTGAACTAACGATAAGGATATCTTCGCTACGAAGGTATGAACTAAAAATGAACTAAACAGGAACTAAAACGATCGCGATAACGAGAGACGATTCTTTTTTTGATTGACAAAAGCGATTGTAACAGTTCAGTTCAGTACATTTAGTCGGTATGGCATAATTTCCTTGAGAAATGAACAGTAGTCTGTCTATACAGTCTGTATGCTTTTCTTGATGTGACCACCAGCAGCGCTGTCAGCACGAGACATCATGACTGTTAAGGAATTTCTCCTGTCGCGCCGAATCGTTAAAAGCAGTCTTTTAATTAGCAGCCGGAGTGAAAATGTAGAAGGGCTCGTACACAATTTAAAAATTAATAACACAAAGCGGTTTGACGACCGTTGCACAACGCGCGCATCAAACCATCCATCGGTAACTGAGTGACAAACTAAAACAGAATCAACTAAAGTAAAAAAAAACGCAAGCGGAGGCGAGTGCTGGACCGTTCCGTCATTTTCAGTGGTAGGTTTTTGCATAAACAGTGCTTACGCGTCGTTTTCTGCGGAGGATTATTATTTCTGTTTCTGTGCCTAATTTCTGTGACAAACAAATCGGCTAGTCTGCAAGAAAGAGTCTATTCTTTGTATCCTTTCCATTGCTCGCTACCTTTGTTTGTGACTACTTCAATGTGTCTTAGTTAATTCACTTAAGGGCAACCCGGCGCTTTGTTGTGTTGAAAATTCAAGCCGGTTTGCCGAACGTGTTACATACGTCCCCACACGGTCACGGTCTCCGGTCACGGTCCGGTCCGGCCACGATCTCCGGTCACGGTCCGGTCCGGCCACGGTCTCCGGTCACGGTCCGGTCCGGCCACGATCTCCGGTCTCCGGTCACGGTCCGGTCCGACCCGGCCACGGTCTCCGGTCACGGTCCGGTCCGGCCCGGCCACGGTCTCCGGTCACGGTCCGGTCCGGCCACGGTCTCCGGTCACGGTCCGGTCCGGTCCGGCCACGGTCTCCTGTCACAGTCCGGTCCGGTCCGGCCACGGTCTCCGGTCACGTGCTTTTTATTGCATAAAAAATAAGTCGAACTCCGCCCCCAAATGCACACTCCCGGTCACCACACACCACACCCACTAACCAATCAAAAACGTCCGACATTATAAATAATCAAAGAGGGCAGTGAACATTCAGACAACGGTAGAAACAGCTGTTCGGTGAGTTTGAGACAAGTCCCACAGGCTCACATAACATTACTGTATGTGCGACTTGACAGGGACTTGTCCCAAATAAATTGCGATATTTATCTTTGGCACGATTCGGTTTGCCATGGGCGACATAAATTTAGCCTGTCTAGCCAGTGTTCCTTTTCTTGACCCAACCGGCCTGCCACAACAGACGGCGCATGCGCGCACCTGATTTTTGTGCAGCCGGAGAACAACGTAAGGACGACTGTAGCAAGGAAGACTTGTGTTCAACTTCCGATATGTTTTACCACAGGAGTATTCATGGTTCGCAAACTTTTGCTTTTTTTTTCAAAATACATCACATGACGTCACCAGATTTCCTTATCCCATTTGGATATCCTTTGAAAAATTTTATTAGACGAAATTTGTCTGATTCACTGAATTTCGGACTTTTTGGATAGATGCTCAGATATTTAACACCCGAAACTCAGCGTTAGGGAACATCCGTTAAGGAAGTCAACATGCGGCACTGCCGTTCGATTACTACTGCCCCTCCTTACGAAAGGATGGACAGTTAGATCGCATGGTCTGCAAGACGTGCGACGCACACTTTGTCACGCAGATCGCCCGTAAAAATCATCTTTCTGCGCCGGATGACCAGAAGGAAAACTACGAAGACATGAGCGATGATGGGGAGAGATCGCTGCTCACGTACCAGCGTCGCCCGATGATATCCCTATCATGTCAGATTGGACGGACTAACTGCGTAGCGATCTGGTGGAGGACAGGCCCGATTCGGAGTGATTAAGACACATTTCACGTTTTGTTTCTCTAATGGAAGGGTTCTTTGGTTGCGGACGTCAGAAAATGAAGATCTACGAGGTGTTTAAAAAGTTGACGTTAGAGGGGAGAAAGGGTGTCAAGTCGCCTAATCAAAATTACTGACGTCATTAACGGATGTTCTCTCGTGGTTTATCTTGTGTAGCGAGATAGAGATGATCAAAAACCTTCGCACATTTCACATTGTGGAATGGGATGAACTTGAACACCCTTTTGTTTTCAATTTCGCTTTCTGACAAGACACCGTGGACGGAACCACTGCCTTTTTGGTTCTAACGAATGTGCATGCCTATCGAAAGTGTCCAACACGCAGCAAACCTAACGAAATCGGTCTAAGAAAATTTGCGAAGAATGTCCAAAAGGGAGAAGAGAACCTGCTGACGTCATGTAACATTTTTTGAAAAAGTCGAACAGGCAAAAATTTGCAAATTGACCATAGGAAATAGTGGGTGAAGTTTGATAGGAAATAGTGGGTGAAGTTTGATAGGAAATAGTGGCTGAAGTTGCGAATTTATATTCCGTGCCAACACGTTCAGCTACTTGTCTAAAACAAAACGCCGGGTTTCCTTTAATTGTGTTTTAACATATTTTGCAGTATTCACTTTAATTTGCAATTCCCGTAGAGCGGGACAAGGATGAATAAAACTTTATTTGAAATATAGCTTTTCACCTCAGAAATCACTGAGTTGCCACATGGACACTGAAAAAATTGACAGCCAAAAGCAAGCGAGGAATAACGGTCGAAAAAGGGTTCAGGAAGGTGAAACAAAAGATGGTTCGAGTTAATTTGTACAAATTAGTACAAGAAAACAAACAAATAAAATTACAGGCGAGAATGCTGCAGAGAAAAAACTACCTGCACTTTCTGACTAGTGCTTCTATTTCTCGCTCTTCTTATTGCTCGATCTGTTCACCGTCAAGATCCACTGACTCTACAGTGTAGTCAGCCCTGTCCTTGATTGATTGATTGATCGGTGATCCACTGACTCTACAGTGTAGTCAGCCCTGTCCTTGATCTGATTGATCTGATACGGTGATCCACTGACTCTACAGTGTAGTCAGCCCTGTCCTTGATTGATTGATTGATCGGTGATCCACTGACTCTACAGTGTAGTCAGCCCTGTTCTTGATTGATTGATTGATCGGTGATCCACTGACTCTACAGTGTAGTCAGTCCTGTCCTTGATTGATTGATTGATCGGTGGTCCTTGCACGTTTTACGTAAACGCATTGCTATTATTGTGCGATTTTAATTTGCATCGAAAGTGAGAATATGATCATGCAAGCAGTAGACGGTAATTCTCTGACCGTTAATGCGGCCACATCGCCGATCGATTGAGGCATATCAGCAGGTAAACGGTGTTAGAAGTTACTGCGATTGTTCATTTCTTGGGCTGTTGTCGCATCACAAAATGACCCCGTAACACATGTTACGTATTTGCCGTTTACTGCTCCTCTTCCCCATTATCAACGGAAACGCGCGTTTATCCAAAGGCCGCGGCGACATGAAATCAGGAAGGGGTTCCAAAACTCAAAACCGGAACAATCACCGAAATTGGTCAACAATTTGGTGCACGTCTCCGCGAACTGGTACCCGAAAAGCGAACAATCCAATCAGCATTGGATAAAGGGGACTATCCCCCAGGCAATCAGTGCCTCCACGGGCAATCAGTGATTAATGGTCGGTCAATCGTCGATCGTCCACGTGAGGATTTATCCGAGTGCGATAGCGAAACTATGCTGCAAGGTCGCGTCGATAAGTTCCGCGCTGTTATATAAGGATTGGAATTCGGTTCGGGAAAATTAAACTCAGGACGGTGATTTTCTTCCTTCTTCTCTTCTTCACCTCGAGAAGAATGTTCCGTTTCATTGCCCTCTCCGCCCTCGTGGCCTTTGCCAACGCTGCGGGTAAGTGCACCCTTTTTTTGCTGAAACACAAATTTATTCAACTCAATAATTTGTATTTAAATAAATTCAATTTAAAAAAAAATTCAACGTTCAAATGTGCTTTTCTCAAATATTTGAAGGTACCATCAACTTCGATGGCATTAAAGCTGAGCTAACATCGCCCGGCTATCCTAATGCTTACGGCAACAGCATCAACGATATCACCGTCATTGTCGGGCCACCCGGATCAAGCCTCAACGTGAGTTCCTCTCGAGACATTAATCAAAGGTCACGGTTAAACGCTCGCATAATATGAAAAGACATTTTCCTCCTCAGTTTGACGCCAAGGACTTCCAAACCGAGGGCAACTACGACTCCCTGACTCTCACCGAGGGAACAACGGTGTTGGGTGTTTTTTCGGGCACCAACGGACCGTCCAACGTCCGTTCGACTGGCAACCGAGTGGTAAGAACCGTCGGAGAAAACCTGTCGCCCAGCGAACTCGCGTCCCATTTCTCCCCTTTCTCTCCAGACTGCTCGCTTCCAATCCGACTCGTCCGTCACCTACAAAGGATTCCGAATTGAAATTACCCGTAAGTGATTCGTAGAACAAAAATATAATAAACACTTGTAAGCAACAACTTTCCGAGACTGTTGCTGGAAATTCCGGTGCGCCCTGTTTGCAGAGCCCGTGTGCCCTGTCGGAGTGTCGGTGTGCCCGAATGACCCCGCTACCTGCTTCACCGCCTGCGACGGTAACCCCGAGTGCCCTGGCGCGGTCGACGAGTACGCCTGCAACAGCTGCGGAGTGCCCGCCGTCTCGCCCGACGTCACCACCGGAATCTCCGCCGAGAAGATCGTCGGTGGGATCGAGGCCGTCCCTCACTCCTGGCCGTGGCAGGTGTCCATGCTCCGACCCAGCGGCTCTCACATCTGCGGAGGCTCCATCGTACGTTGCGCACGAAAACAAAACACACATTCACGTTCAGAAAACATTCCGAAGTGGCAGAAACTAAACGGAAATCCGCTTACAGATCGGTAACAAATGGGTGCTGACCGCTGCTCATTGTTGCGATGCCAGCTCGTAAGTGTCTGCATGCTCTCCGGGTCACGCCGTAGCTCCGGATTTTTCAAAAGTGTCGCTTTGCAGGGACAAGCGTTTCAAGGTGCGAGTCGGTGAGCACGACATCTCCGGCGGGAGCGAGCCCAACGCCAAGACCTACAACGTCAAGCGGGTGGTTCAGCACGCGCGTTACGACGGCAACACCATCGAGAACGACGTCTGCCTGCTGGAGCTCGCCGAGCCGATCCTCTTCAACACGCACGTCAGCCCGATTTGCCCGGGAGAGCGACCGGTGGCCGCCGGGACCCGTTGCTTCGTCACCGGCTGGGGCAGCACCCGCGCCGTCGGCCGGAACGCGGCCAGCTCCTCCAAGGAGTATTTCGCGCAGCTCTTCGACAGCCAAGATGCCGGTTTCAAGTCCAACCTCAAGACCAACGGTGTGCGCGCTGTTGAGCCGCTCCGTCAGGTCGATGTGCGGATCCACGACTGGGCCAGCTGCAAGAACATCTACGCCTCGCAATCCCGCCCCGCTGACATCACCGAGGACATGCTCTGCGCCATGACCACTGGAAAGGACAGGTACAGAGTACTTTATTCTTTCACAAATTTGTTTGACATGCTTTATTGACTTTGTTTGTTTTGTCGAATTCAGCTGCCAAGGTGACAGCGGTGGCCCCTTCGTCTGCCGCAACGCCGACGACAATGGCTGGGAACTGGTCGGAGTCGTCTCCTGGGGATAGTAAGTACCGCTTATAAGAATCTCCCTTGTTTTGCCCCGCTTTCTTCACATATATTTACCTCGTTTTTCTTCCCGCAGTGGTTGCGCCGCCCGAGGCATTCCCGGAGTGTACGCGTCGGTTGACTACTTCAGCGACTGGATTGCTAGCAACCAGAACTAAATCGTCACCGAAATAGTTCTTTTTGTTTGTGATACCGGAAGAATATACGAATGCCTGAATGCCTGAATGCCTCTCACATGAAACCATTTCTTGAAATGTTCTAACGCATGACCTAATCGCCTTCTTGTGGAGAGAGGATTGTTCCATTTCTTGAAATGTCCTAACGCATGACCTAATCGCCTTCTTGTGGAGAGAGGATTATTTGCGAGAAGGAGATTTTTTGGCTGGAATCGGGTAAAACTGTAATTGACTGTATATAAAGCCGTCGGTTATTACATTGTTTGCGTTGATTGATTGGTTAATTGGTTCGATTTCTTTACATTGCATTGCACCGGAGAAAACTCTCCGCCCGAGGCAGCGACACTTTCTCAATAAAAATCCAGGCAGCTGCAAAACGCGAAGAGAGAAATACGAGGAATCCGTCCTATTCTCCGCAAATTCGCTTTCAGCAATCCGTTTTCGGCAAATGCCAATCACTGCTTATTGAATTAGCAAAAAAAGGAAATACGGTCCGTTTTAGTGCAACATCAACTGATGCATCATTTAATTTGTTAGCAATTGTTATGAACGGAAAAATGGTTTGAGATCAGGGTATGGATGGAGCTGACGATCAGGTGTAAGCTCAGAAATAGTCATGTAGTTCCACCTCCAATGTTAAAACATTTTTCTGCTAGAGGTATTTGTTCATTTTTCCAACAATCGTTAGGCAAGTCAAGCTATTTCTAGCTGTGTGACGGTTGGGTCGCACGGTCCGGCGTCCCATCCATCACTGTCCCATACGGCTTGTCATTTAGTCTCCTATCGTCCTAAGCGATTGTGAATTCTCCCTCACTTCGAATAGTCTTTCAACACGTTGTGGGACTCCTAGAGTCAGTATCATCTGTTACAGCGAACATCTCTCGTGAGAAACCCAGTCGGTTATCTGCTTTCCATATCGTAATCCCATTCCTGTCAGTAATACTTCGTCCCGCCAACACTGCGGTTCGCTATCACATTCAGGCATTCAGGCATTCAGGCATTCAGGCATTCAGACAACGAATGGCGCTACTCGGATTCCTGCCACAAGTTTGGGCATACGAAAAGCCAACAGACATCGCTATTGTTCCTTTAGCCGAAGGGTCTTAACAACACAGCTGTGACATTGATGTGGGAAATCGTCCAGTGAAACAAAAACTAGGAAAACTAGTCTTAGGCAGGTTTTAGTTGAGGCAGGGGCCAGAAGCTGAGGCACGTGGGATAAATTGGGACTTCTAGAATTCCCTTCTAGAGGGACTTCTAGAGGAAGTGGGTCACCTCTCTTTGTGGGCACTTATTTAGGTAGGAATACGGAAGGGCCCTATTTCCCAGATTTTACTGCATAAACTTTCGTACTCTATCTTACTTTGCCGAAGACTTTAAGATAAACCGGATTATCAGTTGCTGCGCTCAAGTTTTGAACTCTCGACACTCGGGTTTTTGTCTTGCGAACTAAGAAACGAAAGTCGCAACTGGTTGCTAAATCTCGCTAAAACTCGCAACTCTTTTCACTGGGCTGAACGCGAAGCGAATGATCTGATGTCCCCTTTGGATTTCTGTATAGCTTGAAATACACAGGAATGACCATGACTCACAGGTGGCTTTACCTTGGGACTCTTTTAGCAACAGCGACGGGTCAAAGAAACGGTATGGTTGAAAGAGAGTACCGAAACATTTCCGTTGTCTGCATATTTGTCTGCCTTCCAGACGGTTGCAAAGTTCCCGCCATCATCAACGGCTCCTCTGGCACCTTCGCGTCCCCGTATTACGACATGTACCCCGCGTTCAGTTATCCCAACGATGCGAAATGTCGATGGACAATCAACGTCACGCCGGGAAAGGTTTGTTTCTGATCAAGGAAAAACACATGAGGCGAGCTCGTTCCAGTTCCGTTTGACGGTGAAGTTGACGATTGTCGCCCGTACGGCGGCTCACGTAAACATCCTAGTATAATGTTACATGCGAGTCATGTTGAATGGAGAGTTCAATGGAAGTCGGGAAGAAAGGACTCTTCGGTAGCCGTGAAGAAAAGAGACTGTCCCCTTTACAAGAGAGAAAGATTGGCCTTAAGTACGACGGGAAGCGGAGCTCCTCAAAGAACAGAACGGAACGGAACGGAACGTGCGTTCCCAGGGTTAGAGCCCAGAACAAAGGGGCCGAAAACTGTGAGTAAAAACATGATCACACCAGTGATCTCATATCAGTATTAGTAATGAAGGGAATAAGTTCAAAAGGAACGTGCGGAATGAGAACGTGCCCGCGACACGATGGAGCTTTCAAACAGCAAGCAAGAAGAGAAACTTATTCTCTACATACCTGACACGAGTGTCTGAATCGAAGTTCTTGCAGAACACACGTTTCACATTCTCCAATCCAATGGCTCTGGAGTCCTGCATGTTCGATTGGGTGGCAATTTGGCCTGTAAATCGGTATGCCATTCACGCATTCGTATGCGAAGGAGGATTAGAAGCAGCTGAGATCGGAGCAGAAGCAGGTCCGTCTTTCGACGCATAGGATTCCCCATACTGGGCACGGTTATAGCTCTTAAGGAATTACAACTGGTGCCAACTGTTACCAATTCTTTGTAACCGTTACCACTACAAGTCCGTTCTTCTTTGATTCTTTAAATCTTCCATGAATCTTAAAATCTTTGGCTCTAACTCTTTAACTCCTAAAGAGACTCTTTAACTCTTCGGGGGTCTGAATCCCTAGCACTATCAGAATTGCATTTTCTTACCAATTTATATTTAGTGTTGAGTGAGTAATAGATAGTAAGCATGATAGGTGTATTAAATGCATTTTTTAATTTACACGCCTTTTGCGTTGTATACT
>LRSR01003599.1:0-16482 GCA_001579985.1 Hypsibius dujardini
CGATTAAATCTCGTTCAGTATACCATCAGTTAACCCGGCAACAATCCCCCTTGATGTTTCAACGTGATAGAACGCTGCGCGGACTAAACGGATACGTGATAGTGTTCTTGGGTCCATCGAAAAAAAAGGCCTCAAGTTGGAAATGACAACTTTGAATTACCTCTTCCTTCAGAAAATAACATGTTCAACTCATTCGAGATCTCTCTCCGACGTCCAAGGACCTTTCTAGTGCTGTCCGGCGTGGAATTATATCTTGCACTACTCTACCTCCTACTCCTCGTTTTTGCTTTGGGTATGCAAGGCATTTCACACACTTGTGAAATTCCACCGACTGTATGCGCCCTTGAATGAAATTCTGAACTACTTAAAATGTTGTGTATTTTTTATATATTACGTGAATATTCCATCTCCATTGAGTGGCAGGAGAATATTAGGGATTGTAAAATATTTGCTTAATTATTCCATCAATATTATATGTGTAGGAAATTTATATTGAAACATACTGTCATAAACATAGACATATAAATGTTAAATATAAAACATGTTGTCGTGTTAGTAAAATATTTTATTCAATTTTGTTTAATCATAATATGCTTCCTAGGAAGTGATCGGAGATGTCAGAGGAGATCCTCATCTTTTGTTTTAGGTTATGGTGTCCATGATCCTCTAATCAACCTGGTGCCTTGGTACAAGTGGGTGCTAAAGTGCGCAGAAATATGTGACACAGTTTGCATGATAGTGGCAGGGCGAGCTGGACGGTCCGCGGCGTTGATGTTTCGCATGGACAGTGGACCACCGCATCGGCGACACCTGATCCGTTCGCTAATCTTCAGTCTCACTGGAATCATCGTTTCCATCACAATACTCGTAATAAAGGGTTCCATTTCCACACGCTCAGGCTGGACATTGTTCGATGAGTCGAACAAAGTGCTCAACGCCGCTGCAATTACTCTTCTCTTTCTGTTTCTTGTTTTGAAAATCGGTGTACAGTTTATCTGCCTGGCGCTCTGTATCACTGTTCATTGGGATGATGTTAGAGCAAAGCTTTTTTCTGGACAGGAGCAGACAGATGTACCGTTGCAAAGGGTTACCAGTTCACGCCCAAGGATCTAGTCAATGTGAAGTGACCATCTGATTTCCTCTAGCCTTATCTACTGCCTGTCTGTCTATCTGTCTGTTTGTCTGTCTGTGTGCCTGTGTGCCTGTGTGTCTGTGTGTCTGTGTGTTTGTCTGTCTGTGTGTCTGTCTGTGTGTCTGTGTGTGTCTGTGTGCCTGTGTGCCTGTCTGTCTGTGTGTCTGTGTGTCTGTCTGTGTGTCTGTGTGTCTGTCTGTCTGTGTGTCTGTGTGTCTGTACGTCTGTTTGTGTGTCTGTCTGTGTGTCTGTCTGTGTGTCTGTCTGTCTATGTGTCTATCTGCCTGCCTGCCTGCCAGTCTGTTTGTTTGTCCATCTGTCCCTTTTTCGAAGCAGAAATCTACTGAGCAACTGATAATTAACGGACGTAGAACCTTGTGCACATTACACCAAAGTGCAAACGAAATTATGAAGGGTCATCAGTCATAGCAGTTGTAAATGATATGTGGCACGATATGAAGGTTGCATTGGAGCAACGAGTTCGTGCTCTATTACGTGCCACCACCGATCCTTGGCGGTCATGTCATGGGCCAGGATTCTGGAAAACAAAATTCACTGTCAATTTACTTGGAAAGTAACAATTGACTTTAAGAGAGGTTTTGCGCCAAGAACTGCTTGTCAATTGCTATAAATACAACTAACGACTTAAAGAGTTCCAGTATTCCGTAGTATAAGTCTCATGGATGATACAAGAAGCTAACCCTTACCGTCGGATAATTTCCGCCCCAATCAGCAACACAATTGTCACTCCGACAGCTGTCCAAATGTCCAATAAAGACCCTAGAACAACCAAATTGGTATATCGGAACGCCAGTTTTGCTCGAGCACTACAAAAGAACACGTAATATTAGTATTACCTCTTGTACTGCAACTTTTCTCATCGAAGCCGCACTTTCCTGGCTTCCCGGATGGCGGTTTCCCGCTGATCCAGCGGATGATGCTATCGTTGACGACGGATGCGCCGAGGGTTGCGGCTTGATACTTGAACACCGTCTGCAAAACGTGCATGTATGTTTGTCTTGTTCTTTTCTATTGGAACAAAGCTTCTCAAGTTTTATGTTGAAAATCCGAACAGTAAATTTGTGTGCTATTAAAAACATTATATTAAAAGGTACTAGGTAATAATAAAAATATATACTAATGAATTTAGCAAGTGCTGCGCCGCGAGAGTACCTCAAAATATTCCGTTTTTAAACTGAGCTGGAGCACAACTAATTCGGGAAAGCGGTCGCCGTTCTCGTTGACGTAGACAGAGCCGGTGGGAGTCGCGAAGGTTCGGTTGAAGAAGCGACGCGTGAGTGCGCGAGCATCAGAAAGACCACTGCCTCCTTCCGACAAGGATTCGTTCAAGACCTGATCGATTTGGAAGAATTCAATTTGTTTCAGACATTTTGTAGTTATAAGCTAATGCGCTTGAGCTTATTTGCTTTAAATGAACTTGCTTGTGCGATGACAAGGGTTGCTTCGTAGCCGGATACCACGGGAGCTGACATCTGTTGAATAGAGAATTAGTTAGAACTTCTACACACGTGGCAAAAACCCTGCGCTGACCGAATTAAGCACTTTAACTCGACGGTTGTGTACAACAACCATGCAACGAGCGTAGTGGCTTGACTCGGTTGGCACAAGGTTTTTGCCGTGTGTGTATGTTGGTTCCACGGCTAATTGCTCTACGGTTTGTTCAATTTAAAGCTGCCAAAAGATAGCAAAACATTTATTTGATAAGAATTCGATTGTCAAGTCACATTTACAGGAAATCAAGGCCCTGGATATTTTGGGTTTCCGTTAGAAGGGGTCTGTACTGGTTGATTAGCTTTCATTTACTCGTTCTGCCTGTCCGTATGTGTAGTTGTAAATGGAAGCGCTCCTTCTCCTGGCAAAGAGGTCGTCCTCCTGGGGAAGGGTTCGATTGTTGTCGAAGGTGAGGATGAACAGCTGTCGGAAGGCCTCCCACGCATCCTACATCAGCACATCAGCGATATCCGCGATCTTAGACCTTTAAATACCATTGCTCACCACTCCAAGGGATTAAGCGTTACACGGCTAGAAACGTACTGTATCATAGCCGTCATCGGTCTGCCACCTCATCTCCGGGAAGCCGGGCGATATACTAGGCCAGGAGCAGAAGTAGACGTAATCAGCGGTGGTCATGTTGCTTCGCTTGGCATGAACCTGCTCCCAAGGGTAATAATTGCAGAATTCCAATCTTTTCACTTTTGCATACAGCATATATGCATTCAGTAACCTTCTCTCGTCTTGTAACGTTTGGATGCATACAATATCAAAATGGTGAGCGATATGAACGGCTAGACTTACAACAGGGGCTTCACGGCCGGCAGACACGGTCAGCCGGAAATGTTAACGATAAACTCACGAGAAAGACGATCTGGCGAGACGGTGGGGAGGACAACCGGCGTTGGACGGTCAATCCGAAGGGCTTCTGGTCCAACCAAATAGTGAATGGCCGAACGGCAGACGGCTCGTTCGGTAGGTGGACCGTCAGTCCGGAAGGTTATGAATCCAACTGGAAGGTTAACGGTCCACCCAAGCACACTTATTTCGGAAGACGGACGGTCAGTCCAGAAGATAGATGGTCAACCAGCAAGTTAGTATGAAAGATAGCCGGTCCGATTGGACGATGAATGGTCCAACCGGACACGGTTAGGTGGGAAGGTGGACCGTCAGCTCGGAAAATAAATGGTCAACCAGCAAGATTGACGGTCCGTCCGAAAGGTGGTCGATCCGACAGGATGGTTAATGGTCCAGCCGAGAGCGGTTGGTTTGAAAGGTGGACGGTCAGTCCGGAAGGTGGTCGATCTGACTGGAAGGTGGTCGATCTGACTGGAAGGTAGACGGTCAGTCCGGAAGATAGATGGTCAACCAGCAAGTTAGTCTGAAAGCTCGCCGTTCCGACTGGAGAATGAATGGCCCAACCGCGCACGGTTATTCAGGAAGGCAAACAGTTAGTCCGGTGGACGGGCGGTCCAAAGGGGTAGTAGAACCGAGGACGGATATTCCAAAAAATGGATGATCAGTCTGGAAGGTAGATGGTTAACCCCTCAAAGTAGTTGGTCAGTCCGTATCGTGGACAGTCAAGTCAGCCCGGAAAGTTGACCATCGTTTCTAGCGGCGAACAGTCAGTCCAGTCGGTGAGCCGTTAATTAAAGATAGACAATTAGTCCTCCTCCGAATGCCTTAGTTTATCCTCCGTTCGAATTGGCCGTCAACCTTCCAGACGGAGCGCCCATCTTTCGGACTCATAGTCCACGGACTCCTTTTTTGACTGAACCTTCACCATTTGGAGTAACCACCGCCCATTCGCATTAACCGGCCACGTTAAGCACTGCCCGACCGTTTATCTTTCCGAGTACATCCGAGGCAGTGTGAAGAGACCGTCAATATTCCTGGCTGGCCGTGTCCTCAACCTGTTCTTACCTACAGCCGTCGGTTTCATACGGCTCACCATTTTACAAACGTTTCTACCCACATACGCGCATTTTGGCACTCACCACGAAATCCCTCGTCAAGGGCATGTGCATGCTCAGGAAAATAACTAACCAGAAAGAACCATTAAACCAGAATGACCCAAATTGGCCAAGAATTTAAAATAAGATGGTTCTGAAGACCATGCAATCGGTACCTCTGCTAGCTGCCTTAGCTCGGCTTAATAGTCCGTCAAAGGTCATCGTCGGTGAAGCACTGTTGAAGGTGACAGAATTGACCCGCACACCCACGCCCAGGGCTGTGGGTGCTTGAAAGTTTCGGCATATAGCGCGGTAGTACGACACGTCCGGTCGATCGTCACACACGAGGAAGACGGTCGTCCAATTGTAGGCGGCCAAGAGGGCACGGAAACCCCGCACCAGTACGGTGTGATGCGTGGCGGAGCATGTGACGGTGGTGGGGAAGGCTTTCTTGTCGCTAATGCGGGAATCCGTGCCGACACTAGGAAAAACGTCTACTTCTGTTGAAAGAATATATCCTTGCACTCCATGCCGGCATCCCGTTGTGTGGACAAATGCTCTCTTACGTGGATGCAAAGAGGATATTTAATTCTGCAAACCGATTAAGAAACGACTGATTTTCACTGTGAGGCGTCGAATGCATTTCTGTTGTTGATACGTTGAACTGATTGCAGATACACAGTTCATGATCCCAGTCCGTGTGAACGCTCTGATGTTCTTACCGTTCATGAGCGTTGCTATGTTTAGCGCCTCAGAAAAACAAGCTAAAAAGATAGATAATTAATGCGAAATTAGAATGTATTGCGAATCGATGCTGCGTCACATCTCGTTTAATGTTTTCCAAGACAGCGCAACTTTTCGGCACATTTGAAAAAAAGTTTTATGAACTGGCCAGACTGTTGGAAATCGCCTAAACCAAAACTAATTGGGGTTTTAGTGAAATATAAATTAGTGACTAAGGATTTTTAGTCAAGTCAGTACTAATAATTAAGATTAATAGTTTTTCCTTAGTCGATATAAGCCGATTAAATTAAGTTTTTTTTGGCTTTGGTTTTTTCCTCAGTTAAATCTTCAGCGGCTGAAACTTTTAGTTTAGAGATTTCTTTACTTAACTGAAAAAGTACAACCCAAAACTGGTGAGTAAACTTTTATTTTAGTTTTGTTTTACCAATCCTTTGGAGTACGGATTATTTTAAATTTCAACCAGAAATGGCTTCAATCGGTAAAAGTTGAAGTCGAGGACAGAAAAATGCTGGGATCTTCAAAATATTTAGACGTATTAAGTGCCTTCCGATACATACGTCTAGAGTACTTCTAACGTACCTACGTACTAGACTTACTAATTACTTATACATTCAACTACATACTTGTATACTTCTAACGTACCTACGTACTGTACTTACTAATTACTTATACATTCAAATACACGTGTAGAATACTGTACTGCCACGATTTTAAGGGTGAGTTTAACCCCGCCCACCTCTGGTAGACTGTACGTGACGTCACGGATTCACTTCCGTTCATCAACGGTCGGACTACAGCCTGCCAAAAGCGCAGTGAAACCAGTGAAGACAAGTTGGACCGGGGGTCGGTAATTTACTTGTAGGGCAAAAAAAGCCACCCTTAAAATCGTGGCAGTACAGCACTACTAACGTACCTACGTACTAGACTTACCAATTACGTATACATTCAAATAGACACGTAGAGTACTAAGGCAACGAGGCTTACTCGGACCGATGTATATTTTCCTAGCTCCCGGGGACGAAGGAGCTTCTTCGTAGTAGTTCCTCGCTGCGAGATTGGCGATGTTGTCCGTGTACGCGTCGCAGTCGTAAAATTGCGGATAAAGAAGCACGCTGACATTCATGGATAAATACGGAAAGTATTTCCTGTTGACCAACTCCGCGGCGGCTTCGATGGCCGGTACGGCCGTTTTGTATTGATAAGATCCAACGACTACGACCGTAACATCCAACGGGGAGCTCTGAACGACACTGCAGCAAATGGAGAGGAAAATGATGACGGGAAAGATGATGACCATGGTCAATGGGAAATAATTGCTCCTCCTTCGTCATGAAAAGATTAACAATGAAGTTTTTTGGCGAGAAGCTTTAGATCCTTGAAACATCGTTCTTTGTGCTTTGTCATGAAGTCTATCTTCGCCTAAATGTTCGGGTATACTCTGAATATCCGGAGGCAAACGGGTCGGTTTCATAATATTCCAGGAATATGAATCCGCCACTGACTAATGATTTTTATATCGGGCCTTGGTGCTAGGTCTGGGACCTGCCCCCGTTTTAACCTTCACAACGGGGTTGGACCGAAATGGTGCAGAATTGTGGCGTGTATTCAATAACTTTCCATGTTCTACTAGTCCCCACCCCCAACTGCACAGGGGAAATCAAGGAGTGAATTGAATGAATGGATCCTTCTGACGTCCTCAAGAATTTTCAATGGGTGTGTATTTATTTGGATTCGTTAATTCACGGATGTGCGTTATTGTTGCGCTTGGTCTTTTGACCTGGACCGAGTCGCGCCACGCAAGTTGGTAAAGGTTTACACGGGTTCACGTCTCATTGTAATGAGAGAGTATTGAACATGGATTTGTGTGCGAGTATAAAGGGTTGAAAGTAATCATAAATCAGTTTTCCCTCATCGAAGACCCAGCAACCCACTTGTATTGCATCTAAAAACAAACGGATTTTGTCCGAGAAATCATTCCTATAGTGAGCTTTCATGTTCTGGTATTTGTGGGGGAAGGGGGGGGGGACATCAAATCTGCTGACTCTTTCCCTCACATTAATCTGTCTGAAGGTGTGCCTGTTTGTCTGGGGGTCGGTTTATGTGTCTCTGTTTCTGTTCGTCTGTGTGACTATTTGTCTGTTCTGCGCCTGTCTATGTTTAAATGTGTTTGTGTATCTGTCTGCCTGTGTGTCTGTCTTATTATCTTATTGTCTGTCTGTCTCTGTCTGTCTGTTTTACCTGTCTGTCTGTCCGTCTGTCCGTCTGTCCATCTGTCTGTCTGTCTGTCTGTCTGTCTGTCTGTCTGTCTGTCTGTATCTCTGCCTGCCTGTCTGCTTATCTGTCTTTCTATCTATCTGCCTGTCTTTCTGTTCTTCGGCCTAACTGAATGCGTGTATACTTACTACTTATCTGATTGTTTGTCGGCATGCCTGTTAAGCTGCAGAGGTGGCACAACGAACATTAAATAAAAAAATTTATTTATTTTGGATCAAAGTTGTTGTTGCAACTCGCAGCATATTCAGTTAATAGACGTAGACAATGGAATTGTGAATTCGGGCAACGAGATCTTGTTCAGTGAGAAGCCACCACCGATCGAGCGTAGTCGCGTATTCCAGAACTCTACGAAGTAAAAAAAAGTAAACCCGAACAACATTTCCAAGTGTAAAAATGGACTATTCGTCGACACACCGAGAATACCCAAAAAATCAAAGATGATCGTCCAAAGCATAAGAAACTGTACTTTATTGATCTACCAGGGAAACTATTTTTAATAAATCACAAAAGTGGCTTTTAAAAAGTTGGCTCTTACCGTCGGAAAGTTAGTACTCCAAATAACAAGACAATTATTGTGCCGAGGGCTGCCCACAAGTCCACCAAAGACCCTAAGAAGTTGATAATCGTGGTACGCAATTCAGCGAGTGCTTTTTCTACCATTATTTTCTACCTCCATCACCGCAGCTTTTCCCATCAAAGCCACATTTTCCCGGCATTCCTGATGGTGGTTGCCCGCTGATCCAGCGAATGACAGTGTCGTTGACGGCCGATACTACCATAGTTGCTGCTTCATACTTCAACACCGCCTAGAACTACCTATCGTTAGAATTGTCCCCCTCCAAAAATGTTTAAAGCAGGCTCAGTTTTTGGTAAAGTTTCGCTGCGTAAATTTATTAGTGTATCCACGGTTTCGGATAATACTGAAATGATTTAATATTAATTTAAATAACAAACTTAAGCCATTTTAAGGTACTCGAATAATGGAGGGAATTAATTGGAGCCTCACCTCAGCTGATTATATATATTATGACTGCAGTGAAGCACAGTGTGTGCAGTCATAATGTACGGATGGGTCTAAAAAGCAGCACCAAATGATCGCGACATTACAGTATCATTGTCGTCTCCCATACGCCAACGCATCTCCGGGAATGAGGGTGACAAGCCGGGCCAGGAGCAAATGTAGACGTAATCAGATGTGACCATGTTGCTCCGTTTAGCATGAACCTGCGCAGCCAAAAGTAATATGACACTAAACACTTTTTCTCATTTCATTTACCCGCAAGATCATTGGCAGTTCCGCACGTGCAGACGGTTTGCAGGTAACCGGTATAAATAGGAAGTACCAAGTAATGGAAAATGATAAATGCTTCTAGGACATACCAAGAAACGTCTGGTCAGCGGCATCTGCATGCTCAAGAAAACAACTATAAAAATCCCAAAACACCAACTGTAGACGTAAAATGTAATTCACTGGCCGGAGCGACGAATTTTCACTTTCCGAGTGCCAAAGTGAAAATGAACTATTTTTATTATTTACTTTGCACGGTGTAGCCTGGATTCGAATCTTCCATATTCTTATGAAACAAAATCTAGATAAAATGGTGCTAAAAGAAGGAGGATATATATTAACAATAAAATCCCTAAAATATCAGCACAGTTGTTCCGTTTGTTCCATAGATTACTGTAGTTGTTCCGTTTGTTCCATAGATCAGCGCAGATGTTCTGTTTGTTCCATAGATTAGCGCATGGGGTTTGTTTGTTCCATAGATTAGCGCAGTTGTTCGTTTTGTTACATAGATTAGCGTAGTTGTTCGGTTTGTTCCATAGATTAGCGCATGGGGTTTTTTTTTCTATAGCTTTTGCTTAAAATTTTTGCTTCAGAAAATGTTCAGCACGGGGTGTGCGGTTCGTTCGATCGTTGAGAACTTGAGATGCTCGGTTGAAAAAGTTGTTCAGCATGGGGTGTTCGGTTTGTTCAATGGTATTTGACTTGAGATCTGTTAATCTTTACGTCGGGCGTTTGGTTTGTTCCTTCATTTTCACATAAATACGTTTGGCTCACGAAATATTTAGCTCGGGCGTTCGGATCGCTCAATCGTTCTAAATTGTAATTTAATATTTAAAGGAAATGTCCGAGGACAAGATTAGGCGAGTCAGAGGCGAGTACTGTATTTCCGTGATAGATAGCGACAGTCGTACTGGAATGGAACGTGTGCACGGGCTCTGTGCACCGTACACACAGCACAAGCGCCGCGTGGCCGATTAAACGTTCCACAGCTCGTACGCTGTCGCTATCTATCGCGAAAATACAGTATAATCTTGTATATATTAAAAACTTAACAATAGTAAAGAACTTCTTTAAAACAATCAAATGAGTAAAATCAGTTTTATTTTTCGGAACATTTCAGTATCTCTTCCTGGTAAATTTCAATTATTGATGATAATTGTTATGGAGATGCATAATTTTTTCCCTGTTTAAGCGTATAAAATGCTTCCAAAACCGTTGACAATTACAATGGTCGTAGATTGAATGCACTGGGAAATTGAAAATGAGCCGTGTCGGGTGTTTAGTTCCTACCATTAAAACACTCCGACTCTTGAGATACATTTACAAGCATACCTCTACTAGCCGCTGCTGCTTGGCCCAATAGTGCGCCCACGTTAATTCCCGATGAGGCACTGTCAAAGGTCACGGATTTGACCCGAACAGCCGCACCCAGGGCTTGAGGTATTTGTAAATTTCGGCAAATGGCGCGATAGTAAGACACGTCTCCGTGATCGTCACAGATCAAGAAGAGGGTCGTCCAGTTGTAGGTGGCCAAGAGAGCTCGGAAGCCTTGCACTAGGACGGTGTGATGCGTGGCCGACGATGTGATGGTCGTGGGGAAGGCCCGCTTATTGCTAAGACGTGAATCCGTACCCACGCTAATACATAAAGAGACGTGACAGAAGTACAAAATATTTTTGCATTCTCGCGATCGGGGTCGAGCTGCCCGAAAAACAACCCCTTACGTGGATGCGAAGAGGACGTTTAATTCTGCAGCATTTAAAACGAGCAAATTGAGCCTCGTTTTTATCTGTATCGCTTCCAGTGTGTGCAAAATGTGAACTGATCTGTCGGATATATCCGACAGATTTGAGTTTGACAATTGGCTTCAACTACCTACCGCTCATGAGAGTCGCCACGTTTAGGGCCTCGGGAACACAAGCTGAAAAATTGGGTACATTGTTGAAATTTGGTATTTTACAGCGACAAATCAACAATCCGGGACAAATCCTGACAAATAATATTGGCCAAGCTCACTCAGCTTAATATTTCCGATATTAATTCTCTGGCAAAGGCAGCAACAGTTGAACGGCTTCTTCAGGCCCTAGAGACACTGTAACTTGTCGACCTCACATACCTGCCTTGCTGCTGGTCGCTCTGTACAAGAAGGAGACTCAAGGTTTGAATCAGTAAAGGAAATTCCATCTATTTTTGTGATCGAATTGCCACAATTCGTGCTCGGTCGGCAAGGTGAAGCAGACAAAAATCTAGCTCCATCTCTCAATTACTCTTAACATTCAGGCAATAGCATTGACATTCCCCATTCTTCAGCAGCTTCCAGACACACAAAGTACAAAAATGCGTTTTCTGGGAAATTTTCAATCAATCTCGTGACGTCACATTTGTTTTGTTTGCTCAGTATTTACTCCCTGGAAAATGTAAGCTGAGCTCGCTTGCTTTATATGCCAATCAATGGTGATCAATCAATCAATGGCAATCAATCAATCGATCAAGGGCATGATATTGTCATAGAAGGGCTTACTTGGGCCGATAAATACTTGTATGGCGTTGGTGGACAGGGTTCGTTTGTAAAAGTTCCTCGCTGCGAGATTGGCGACGTTGTCCGCGTAGACGTCACAGTTGTAAAACTGCGGAGTGATGAGTACGCTGATGTTCACGGACAAGTACGGAAAGTACTTTCGATTGACCAATTCCGCGGCGGCTTCGATGGCCGGCACGGTTGTTAGGTATGGATACGATCCCACGACTGTGACTGTAGCAACCAACGGGGAGCTCCATGCGACGTTACAGATAGTCGAGATTACAATAAGGCCAAGAAAGGGCGTTTCTGCCGCGGTCGAAAGTTTCAAAAAGGCACTCATAGCTGGGCCAAGGGAATTAGGACCAACAATTGTATTTTAAAAATTTAAAAATCAAATTATGGTAAGGTAAGGAACATTTCTTGTGCTGTCTGGAAGGATGTATCGCACATCAAAATTCGTTTAGGAGATTACGGGGGGATCGCTGAATATCCCGCAGCGCAGAACTGCTTCATAATAATTTTAGGAATCAAATTGAGCGATTGGATGAGGTTTAGTTTTAAACCGCATATTTTCTGCAGTGGTCGGTATGTGGGATCTGCCCACGCTGTGACCTTCATTTTGATGGTTGGAATAGCGTGCCTTGAAGGCTCGATCTCTGGTAGTGTTGGCCCCGACGTATATATACTACTCTGCATTATTCACGTTGGACTTTGGGGAAGCCTTGAAATGTTGCGTGCCATTGATTTAGATTACGGATCTGAGTGTGGGTGGGCTTAGGTTACAAGTCCCCTCCCCTTTCCTCATTTAGTCCCCTCCCCTTTCCACTTTTGTCCCCTCCCCTTTCAACTTTTTGTCCCCTCCCCTTTTTTATTTTCCGACGTTGACCAATGTCATCTAACTCGACTCACTTTTATCTTCACTCCCATGGTTAGGGCCACACCATTTATTGGACCAATGTCTAAATGTCGGGTCAATTTGTTATATGGCCTCAAAGGGACCTTGGACAGTTATCGTAAAAGCAACAGGGGACAAAAGGGTGAAGGGGAACGAGAGGGGGACTTAAGCCTAAACCTGAGCGCATCTTTCATAATCCAACAAAGTGCAATTCAGTATTCAACTCTGACGCCAAGAACTTTTCACTCTCACAGTCGTCTTTCATGCTTTGTTGCCAGCAGCTTTTTCCGTCACAACCGCATTTCTCCGGCATCCCTGATGGTGATTTCTCGCTGATCCAGCTGATGCTCCTCCCTTGGACGCAGGATATGGCGAGAGTTGCAGGTTCATACTTAAACACCCTCTACACGTCACTACATTACATACATGTCTGGCACAATCTTGCGCTGACTGAATTAAGCACTTTACCTCGACGGCTGTGTACAACAGCCATGCAGCGAGTGTAATGGCTTAACTCGATTACCGCAAGGGTTTTGCCACGTGTGCACATGTCTGGCAGAATTCCCCAATCTTATGTAGAATGGTCCGAGCTGGAGATGTGAACGTTGTTTACCTCAAACTTTTCCGCCACCGGACTCAGGTGAAGTATCGCCAAGTCTACTAAACGGTCCCCGTTCTCATTGGTAAAGATCAGACCGACAGGAGGTGTGAACGTTTCGTTAAAGAAGCGGCGCACAAACTTTCGAGCTTCCGTAAGATCGCCTCCTCCTTCGGACAAGAACTCCTTCAAAACCTCAAAAGAATCAACGGTTATGATGGTCCGCATTTGTGCCCCTCTCCCCATACAAGACTGTGGTGGATGAACTTACTTGCGCGATGACGAGAGTGGTTTTATACATGGATCCCACGGGAGATACAGTCTGTAAATTTGTTCACGTTATATAATTGATTGGGAAAGTGAAAATTGACACGTGGAATATTTTGTCGATCAGTGTGCGACAGAGTGGGAGAAAAGCAAACAGAAAGGCAGACAGACAGGCAGACAGACAGACAGGCAGACAGACAGACAGACAGGCAGACAGACAGACAGACAGACAGACAGAAAAAATATGCTAACAGAAATATATCCACTGGCACTCACCGTGAAATCCCTGGTCATAGGCATGTTTATGCTAAAAAGAATAAATAAACATAATCGTGCCTATTGTGTATATAGATGTTCACGTGACAAAGCGTCACATACTAGTAGGAAAAAGCATTCCGGAAGTGATAATCGCGCTTTGCCAAGTAGGATTCATGTGTGTGTACCTCTACTGGCCGCTGATGCTTGACCCAATAGTCCGGCAAAGTCCGTAGCAGGCGAGGCACTGTTAAAGATCACGGAGATAACTTCCACTTCTGCGCGAAGGGCCTCTTGCGTTTGGAAGTTTCGGCATATGGGGCGATAGTAGGCCACGTCTCCGCGATCCTCCCAAATCAGAAAGACGGTCGTCCACTTGTGGGCGGCCAACAGAGCTCGGAGGCCATGGACCAATTCCATGCGATGGGCAGTGGAAAATGTCAGCGTCGTTGGGAAGACTTTCTTATGGCTAATGCGTGGATCCGTGCCGGTTCTAGGCAAATGTAGTTAAGAATACAAAAGCTCTCGTGGTAGACCATTATACGTGATAGATACAGACCTACTTGGATGCAAAGAGTACGTTTCATTCTGTAAGAATTAATTAATACAGACAAGTTTTCGCTATCGAATTGAATCGAATCGTAGTTCATCGATTTGAATGGATGTAAGCTGCACAGAGTGGCGAGCGCGGTGAGGTGGCGACTACTATGATCTGCGTACCGGTCATCAGGGTGGCTATGCTTAGGGCCTCTGGAACGCAAGCTAAAACATTAAGTATGGAATCCAAAATTAAGTACTGCAATTTTCAAGGACACCAATCTTAAGTCTCCGGTTCATGTTGTGATAAATAGTTCTGTGGGCTATTTAGACTCCATCTTCTCTGTATGAGTCCAAGGTTATGTTTTGTAATTAACGTAATATATACCGGAAACAAGTAGCCATTTATTTAAAGTTTTAGAAAAGCAATTTCAAAGAAAATAAAAGCGTTTTTTTTTACTTTTCGAGCATTAAGGAAGCGTTGGTTCTCTACTTCTCGTAATAGAGGATTGACGCATGCAGCCAAACATGGTAATAAAAAGGCTACAGCTATTTTACCCCTTTCTTGTAGTATGAGGAGCCCAATAGCACCCCGGCTTTTATCCCTCCCATGCTGTTCGTTCGTCCGTCTGTCCGTCCGTCGTCCGTCTGTCCGTCGTCCGTGCGTCTGTCCATTGTCCGTCCATCCATTGTCCGTCCGTCGTCCGTCCGTCGTCCGTCCGTCATCCGTCCGTCCGCCTGTCCGCTATCCGTTCATCCGCTATCCGTTCAGTCGTTGCCCGTTGTTCGACCATCTGCTCGACAATGAACGGACAGTCAACGGACGGACAACATGGGAAGGCTACAATAGCACGAGCGCAATTTGGGCCCCTGGTGATGTATGATGTAAACATGTACAGGGAGGGTTAAAATAGCCCGGGTGCTATTGAGCGCCTATCGATGTATTCAGGGCGGGGTAAAAAAATCGGGGTTCTATTAGGCCCCAAAATTGGGGGTAAAATAGCCAATCCGTAAAGAAAGCTAAATTCAGACATTAAGCAACTCACGAGCGTTTTATACCGAATTTTAAGCATACAAAGCCATTGGACTTTCGATCTGCGAAAAGCCTACCCCATAATTGAACTTACTGGGTCCAATCTACACCTTCGAAGTCAAAGGGCAGGGTTCTTTCATAATGGTTCCTCGCTGCGAGATTGGCGACGTTGGCCGTGCACGTCTCAGTCGTCAAACTGCGAATAAATAAGTACGCCGATGTTCACAGATGAATACGGAGAATATGTCCTCTTGACCAATTCTGCGGCGGCTTCGATGGTCCGCACGGCGGTTATGTTGATACAAGCCAACGGCCACTACCGTAACACCCAACGGGGCGCTCCATACGAACCAATTGAAGATCTCGAGGACAATAACGGGCGGTTTTTAACGCGATCAACAGTTTTGCAAAGCTTCTCATCGCCGGGGAGATCTTTTAACAGAAATTTTGTAGCGGAACTGTCACGCAGAGGTGTTCGTATTTGTAATATCTGAAGGTACAGTCAACGACAAGATCAAGTACACTGGAGGGTCCGGGGAACGGGCAAAAGGGGCGGGGCAGGGGATGGTTTTCAAACGATTGAACAATCAACCATCTGATCACCCCCTGCTCCGCCCCTTTTGCCCATACCCCGGACCCTCCGGTGTACTCAATCTTGTCGTTGATTGTAGGGTCTCGCACGGCTTAATAATATATATTCCGCGATTCTAATTAACGACCGGGTAGGCATTTCAGCGAGGACTCTATGGCCGAAGTTTACTTACTCTTTAGGTTCCTGAGTTCTATCTGAAGGTAACTAGGACAGTCATTGAAAAGTAAATAGGTGCTTCAGATGTGCCACGCCATGTAGCCTGGAGGTCAAGCCTTCTTCACACATTACCATGTGTACAAGGGCTCGTTTAGGGTCCTTACAAGACGGAACCGGGACCCCCTCATGGTAGGGTCAGGGGTTGGGCAAGGGGCTAAATGTAATTTTTCAAAATTAAACCTCGAATTCAGCCTATGATCCCTGGCCATTTTGAAACTTGTGGGGGTATGGGGATCTGATCTTCAAAGGCTCCCTGGGGTTCCAAATATAAAAAAAAATTATTTTTTTCAGTCAAATTTGAGGTTTGCTGGGGTCCAATATAAGCTCCGTACTATGAACACGAATGGGAGGTTCAAAACATTTAAGAGGGGTCCAAATTTGCTGGATAAACTGATGCTTCTGAAGATGCTTTGAAACCCTGGGGGTTTGGAAATTAGACCCCCACACCCTCTTAATCTTCAAAATGATCCGGGATAAGAGGCTAAATTTTTGGTCCAATCCTATTATAATTTCCGTAGACATGGCATCCCGAGTCATCTCGTGTCAAAAAACCCTTTATTCGTTTGAGAGGACAGAGAGATGAGAAAGGGCGAGGAACAGAGTGCAGCGGCGAGCGAAAAAAAGGTGGCGTAAGTCCATGTGCAAAAATATTGCAACTGAACGTTT
>LRSR01003601.1:0-23688 GCA_001579985.1 Hypsibius dujardini
GATGAAGCCCATGGGTACATCATTTGTGACAGTTAAAGTTTTAGGGTGGTCTGTTGGGCCAATCCAAGTCAGAAAATCGGTTCATTGACTGATATCCGGTATCAGGTCCTTCGCGTTCTGATTTACTGTTATGAATTGTAATTGTGTTAACACTGTAATTTCACGCAAAGAATTTCGTAAATTTAGTACGTCTTTCACCAAATTTAATCGATCTAGACAATTAACCGATTTATATTGTGGCGTCTTATTTCCATGCGGGTACGGGTACGGTACCGTACGTAGTACCGTGCACACACAACTGGCGTTCAGGCAGGGGTACAACTCCCGGGAGGCTCCGTCTCAGCCCTCTACTCTTTACAAACAAATTCTATTCTAAGCTTATTCTTGCCGCAAATTTGGCAAGAGGCCGATTTTAGCCTATCGGCCTGCCATTGACTCAAGGGACTCGTTGATAAAGTCCTTACAAGTCGAAACCAAGACCCCTCAAGTCGAAACCAAGACCCCTCATGGTAGGGCAAGGGGTGGGCAGAGAAGCAAAATGCATTACTTTTGTCAAAATTAAACCCAAAATTCGGTCTACAATCCATGATCCATAATTATTTTGAAACTTGTGGGGGTGTGGGAGTCTAATTTTCAGGCCACCCCTAAAATCAGGCAATCGTGGAAATCAGACCCCTACACCCCTACACCCCCACAAGTTTAAAAGTGATCAAGGAGGCGAGGCCAAATGTTGGGTTAATTCTTGAAAAGAAAATGCATTAATGATTTACGGGGGGGGGTCCAAAAGTACCACGGATGGGTCGTACGTACAATCACGGCTATGTGTATGGTGAAGCTGCTCGGAATTTGGATGACAATTAAGGCACGATTCACCTTCAAGCAGAACTCCTTGGAGTGAGGGAAGCATCTGCTATTATCACCTGACGCAGGCCAAACTAAAGAAGGACCTCATGCCCGTCCCCTCAAGCTGCAGGAGGAATTAGGAATTAGGCAATTGGGCAGAACCTCATCCCCTCATCCTCCGAAGCATCGTCAGGAAAGAGACCGCGTCAAATCCTGGAACGAATACCGATTCAGTATGTATATTTTTCATTAACTTTATATAAACCCAGTCTCCCTGCTTCCATCTATGTCGGCCTCCATGTCCGACTGTCCCAGCTGCTTCCAATGTAACCACGCACACATGGATCGCTAGAGAAATAATGAATTTAGTTAAGCTTGCGGCAATTTTGGGTGTTACTGATGTTAATGTAACGCGCGATAAGTCGTCTAAACAAGCCGATACCAAGAAGTTGTCTACAACAGTTACAAGCGAAAGCAAGCTCTGAATTACTGCTGAACATGTTCACGTCTCCAACGAATCCGTTTTAGCAAAGCTTGAACAATGTATGCAAACGCAAACGTGCTCTAACTTTACCAGTTTTTCCCAGTTTCAGCAAGAAGGTTTTAATTTTTAAGGAAAACCTAGCTGTATTTTGAAGTGCAATTTGAGTGTTACTGGAAGTAACAAATTGGGTTCTCACCCCGACGTATATTCCAAGTTTGTAACAAAAAATACAGCAAATGCAGTATTTGATGTACTTTACGGAGGTTGCGCCCGTCGTGAAATTGGAACGAAAACGAAAACGTTTGTAGAAACGAAGAATTGTTCGTAAATACGACGTTTGATACGAAACGAAGCACTTCGTTTCGTGAGGAACGACGTTTCCGGTCGTTATTTAGTTCTAGGGCAACGAAATATATATATGCATACAATGTGTGGTTTAGACAGTAAGATAAGACCATCCGAAGATTTGGACCGGGTGTTTGGCCAGGAGCGCACATACTTGATTGATGCCTAATTCATAAGACTGCTTGTGTTGTGGGCTTCTTTACTTTTAGCCATTTTCTTTCCTATTTTTATTTCGTTTTATGCTGCGTATCTGTGTCTGCCGCAATTATGGGAAGACCTCCTAAAAAGGTTAAAGTAGCCGACGCTAACGAGATTGCTCCCGTTAAGACCCAGGAAGTGCTCGATTGGGAATTGCTGAATGAAAAAGTCGTCGTCAATCCTTTTACCCAGCCACTCATGAAAAGGACCAAGTTGTGGGAAGAAGTCGCAGTCAATTTGAACTGCGATCTGGAGGAACCAATTCACAACGAGCGGCGATGTCGAGAGCGGGTGAAGAAATTGCTGACTAACTACCGTGCAAGACAGAACAAAATTACCGGGGATGGAACGAAGGAACCCACTGCCTGCGATGTCTTACTTGCGGAAATTGCTGCCGAAGACGATAAGTATGAGCAAATGAAGGAGGACGAAAAGGAAAAAGAACATCAAAAGGAGCTTGCCCGTAAAAAAATCATGAGCGCTGCTCTGGAACGACTGAATAAATCCGCCAAGGAGACGGAGGAGACCATTGATGAACACGGTGGCGATCCGGACCCTGGTTAGTATAATTACTTTCCGATTGATCGATTGATCAGTTGACAATATTGCAAATGGCTTGGCGTGAACAGCTGGTCCTTGATTGGTGGATAAGCTATACTTTTTCCCAGTGTTAAACGATATTTAAAATAATACCACTAATCGCAAATTTTGCGGGCATAAATAAATTCTTAAATAAATTTTAAAAGAATCAGTTTTTAGTGGTTCTCAAACATCAGAAATCTAAAATATAAATATAATAATTTTGAAAAGTACGGTTTGTAAAATTATTTGGTTCGATTTATAGTTTGCAAAAAAATTGCAAAAGATAATTGTAAAAAATTTGTTAAAAACATTAATGCTTACCGTCTTTTTTTGTTACAGGTGAGGAGCCGAAAATGTTTGCCGCTAGTTCGAGTCGAGAGGAAGCAAAGAAGAAGATCTGCTTGAGCCCAAGAAGGAGCTACGCTCGACAAAAAGCTGCTGATACAGCCATGGACTACATCAACAAAAAGGCCGAAATGAACGCTGCCGAATCGGATAAGAAATCCGCTATGCAGTATGCGGAGCTGGAGGATCGAAAAGAGGAGCGCAAACTAAAACTGGCGCAGCTAGAGGTGGACAAGCAGAAGCTGGAAAATAATGAGCGGGATAGTGCTCGTTGGGCTGAGAAAGACGAGCGTGATAGTGTCCGCCGCGCAGAAATGGATCAGCGAATGCTTGATAATTTTGCGAAATCTCAAGAAACTTTCATGAAGACGGCCGACGCGATGTGCAAATCGCTGGCGAAAAGCAATTAGCATGATGCTTGGGCTATTTTGTTATCAGAATTTGATATCGTCGGCAGAAAAGAAGCCAAAAACAAGTTTTCTGCAATGGTTTAATTATGCAAAGATCATTTCACTAGAGAGATACTCGCGAAGAGTAGACGGTGCCAGTTGGAAATAGTCTGAGGTCAAGCTACCATACACACACGTATGGCAATTTGTAAGCAATGCACAAACAAGAAAGTACTTTGCAATAGGCTGCAGAAAGAGCTTTAGGTTATGGTGAAACTCCGTAAAGGCGAAGAGCTTGTCAATTTTTCCGAAACCCCATTCCACGCTGATTCACGACCTGTGGGCTGATTCCGCGTCATTTTCAGTTATTTTATAAAAACTGTTTATCAACCAATCAATTGCTCAAGGTATGCCTGCAGAGTTTTATGTTTGGTCCCGTCAACGAACCCAACGCATTTGTCGAAAGGAGAACCCTTTGCCACAGTAGCAGCAGCCATTTGGTTCAGTTTTTCCTCGGTAAGCCAGGGCTGATTCAGATCAGTGAGCAAGTGACCAAAGTGGTCGAAGACGTAGTCGACAACGATGTTGAAAAATCGAGAGAGCACAGACATCTCTCGGCCAAACATAATCTCCAAGTCATGAAGCCGAACCGGATACACCAGCCGACGTAACAACAGACAAAGTCCTTCGAAGCCCGGCATTTTAGAACGGTTGTCCGCTATAAAAAATGCCGGAAACCGCAAAGCGTCGCACAACTCTCGCAGATCTTTTGGAAGAAACCGAAAATTCTTCTTGCAATGGACATCAGCAATTTTGTCTAGACTAAACGAGACTTGTCAGTTCCTCGGGCCTGTCCTTATTCTTTCGCCGTAATAATAGGAAAAACTCTTCATCGTCGAACGATTCATCCGCGTAAGCCATTGCCAAAATTTGTCGGTCCATCTTAAAGTTAGTTCCGAAATTAGAAAATAAACTATGACACCATGTGAAAGGGTTGTTGTGATATTAGTTCGTTTAATTATTTCGTTCGTATATCGGCGTTTCTTTGCGCAATCTCAATTAAGACATGAGCGAAGAAACGTAATTTCCAACGACGTTTCTTTTTTGTTTTACGCTTAGGTTTCTTTTTTACGACGGGCGCAACCTCCCTTTTATGTGCTGGCAGAGTCTTCAGGCAGGTTTGCCAGTGCAAAGGGAATGAATTTGTGCGAGACATTCGGATCTCCGGCTCTCTTTTCGAGACAGAACCATATCTACAGTGCGCCCCATTTACATTTTCCCAACTTTTCGAAAATTAATTTCACCCAACAGGAACAAAATTCTTACTCAAAAAGTATTTTCTATCTGATAGTCAGACATCTCAATCATCCTTTTCACTCGTTTCGGTCAAGCTTTGAGGATGTTTTGACAGTGTCCCAGACCAAATGTCTTCCACTCCCGTTTTGCGATCGCAACCAGTTTGGCCATATTCTTCGTCTTGTGCTTATTGCATCGCCTCTTAAAAATCGAATTACGGATACGTCGTACACGGACGTGTCATCATCATCGACCTCTTTTGAGATAGAACTACACCTAAACGGACGCATCGTCATTATTCCACACATTTTTCATGCACTGATACGACAAACTTCTTTTAGTCAGCAACAAAAGCGGAATAGCAATGAACACAGGGACTGTCTCATAACCGTCCATTGCCGAGATCAAGTTCAGCTTGTCAAGTAATCAACCATTCAGCTAATCCACCCACTAGAAGTATTCATAACATCTTGAGCCCGTTTAAAAAGCATCAAAAGTTCCTGATCAAGATGAGGAGTGCTGGTTTTGGAGCTTATTTGGACGACCACCACTAGGTAAGTAGTCATGACTCCAAGGACCTAAGGTGAAAACAGCAAATCCTAACAGACATGCATCACTGGGATCGCTTGGTGAAGTTGCCGTAACCGAGGCTAGCAGCAATTCAGTGCGGTCAGTCAAAGATTTGGAATCCCTTACTGTGAGAATGAAGCTGCGATTTAATGAGATCACTCCCCATCCGGTCAAGGTCACGGGGTTATCTCGTAAGCGTTGCAGAGCTGATCCTATCTTCTTTTCCACTTCCTGGCTATTGCGTAGGTTCTCCAAGACTGTGTGCAGTTCCGGTATGCATGATCCCGCCTACCAAAATGTAGCGAACATCAGATTGAGGAAGGCGGAACGAGACTAGGAATGGCAAAAACTAAAATTAGTATTATTGGTTCTTTTTTATTCAACTAAAACTTAGTGACTAACGAATTTTAGTTTAGTTTAGTTTAGGGACAAATATTTTTTAGTCAACTAGTCAAAATTAACTCACCGTTTTAGTCTTTGTTAATTGTTAAATTGTTAAATCTTTTTCTTCAGAAACACTAAAACTGAAATTTTGTTAAATATGTAAACTGAGTTTAGTTTTAATTTTTTAGTTTAGCTTAGTTTTGCCATTTCAGACGAAAGATGTTATGTCTCTAATGAGCGATATGCACCGTGCCTGATAACTCAAATAGCTCGTGACTGCAAGCACACTAAGCAGAACCACAACAGCTCCAATGGTACTGATGATGTAGAAAGCGCTATCCGTAGCGGTAAGGGTGACAAAGTGCCCCATCGGTGCCTCCATTTGACCACCGCTGATGAAGTAGCTGATCAGCGACGTCACCGTAATCAAATCCGATGCTACAAAAAGGAATAAAGACGCGGAAAAAACGCCGTCGAACTGTTGAAGCAGTTTTGACAAGCGGTAATGACGGTGCAGAAGGCGCGAGATCGTGTCCCCGGAATTCGGAGTAGTTTCATCGTGACAGTTTTGTTTTTCAAGACCAGCCGTTACCCTGTGGAATTGAGTACCGAGAGTCAGACAGGTAAAAATGATGATACTCAAGTGAAGGGAGCGGAAGAGAATAGCAATTGATTCGATGGTTAACAGAACGGCAGTCATTAAGACAGTCGGAACGGGCCAACCAAAAAATGAGTCTGTGAGGTGTCCCAGTTCTAGAACTTTAATAAAAATCCCTACAGGAAGCAAAACCACGGGGAGCCAGTAGCCTAGACTGAGTGCAGTCGCCCATTTCAGGACCCTTCGATCGGAATGATGAGTCCAAATGCAAGCATCCCCGAGATCTGCCGCAACGACGGATAGGTGTGTACTGCGGGTAGCCAGCACGACCATTCCCAGTCCAGTTAAGAGAATTGTTTGTAAACGTTCGAGAAAGTGTAATTTTAGAACGGTGGCGGTTTCTAAGTTGGCTGCCGCTCGCATGTACATAAAGGTCAGCTGGGCGGCAAATAGAAAAAGGGAAAACATTACTACTGATAACTTTGCGGCTGAATAGATTTGTGAATATTTCGTGGACGTCTCGCAGGCGTTTCCGATACCAAATATGCCTTGCAAAATGCATAATAATTGGCGAAAAGATCGTTGAAAGTTTTTACGGGATCGTACGATGGTATCGTGTTCTTCGTCCTCCAGAAGATCCATTTGAAGGGTCGTATCAGAATCGACTGAAGGGTGCTCAAGCGTCATAATTGCGGACGGTTCTTTCCGTTATAATTACAAAATGTTCCATGTCAAAAACGAAGCAAATCTAGAGCATATAACTGCAAGCTGATTATAGTTCTCACAGGAATCGTATGAAGGACCGACTACAGTCATCCAGGCAATATTAAGTAAAACATGTCGTTACAATATCGCCATATTTGTCGTGGGAAATTCCGAGAACGCTGAGAACGGGATGAAGTATAAGAAAACATCATCGCCCGGCGGAATCGTTGCTTCTCTTTATCTCTGTGTTTATTTTGAGGGGTCATCTATGCCAAGAGCTCATCCATGCCAAGAGCTCATCTATGCCAAGAGCTCCTCCATGGCAAGAGCTTCTCTTTGCCCTACGACTGGCTCCACCCATCTGGCTCGGCAGGGTTTTCGGAAGCAAATAACCGTTTGTTTACGTGACTCATTTAGAATAATGCCACGCCAGGGATAACGTTGTAGGGGACATCAGTTGAGCTTGTGAAGTGCCTTCAGGAAGTCTCCGAGGTCCACGTAATCATACAAACTGATTAGCGCGCTCCACCTTCGATGTGCTATTGTTGTCAACAAATCATTATAGAATGCCATTGATTGACTCAAAAGTATTCCTCGGGGGGACTATTTGGCAACACTGACGCGAGGATGAAAGAGTCATCAAACGGTTGAACCTTTTACGGTGTCCCATGGTACGGATTAAGGTCGATAATTTAAGCGGCGGGGCGGGGGCGGGAGGCGGGGGCGATAGGGTTTATTTACAAGCTTGCATCTCGCCAAGCCAATGGGTGGATATTTTTGCCCCCTTTTAGCAGACTTGCTGTTCTCCAAGTCGACCTCAATCCGCCACTGGCCCAACTCACTTCAAATTGTAAGCTACGTTCAACGACTGACCGTCTCCGGCAATGGCATCATATTATGCACTCACGCGCCTATTACTTGTAGCTGAATGTTTTTGAGACAGTTAGGGCTCGCCCCTTTGCCAGGGTTGCCGGGTACTTATGATCCGGAGAGATGTATATATTTCTGCGTAGTTTGAAATGCATGTGACCCATCAGGTTGATCAACGACCTCTTTGTTCTTAGCAAAATACAAAGGAGCTTATGTGATTTTGTACGGCAGCAATACAACCAGGCGCTCCTTGAAGTCAACCCTTACCCGATGAGCTACTTGTTACCACAGATGGTGCGCTTTCGAAATTCAGCTCTCGCGCTCGCGTTTTCTGCCCGCTCTCAAGTCTGCGCTCGCCCTTTTTATGTGCTTCCACACTAGAAATTCTTTGCATGCAAAATGTCGAAATTGTATGTTTGTGCATATTTTGTTCGGCTTATCACCTGTGTTGCAACTGTAGAACCGTAAAACATGCAAAAGCCATCCAGTGATTGATTGATTGAGTGGGAAGTTTCGACGGGCAATTAAGCTACAACAGTCAGTCAATCGAAGGAGATACAGTGCTAGAAGGCATACAGATCTAAAAACTCGCTCTAGATCGATTTCTTAGTCCTTCAAAAAATGCCGATAATTACTAATTAATTAATTAATTAATTTCTTTAATGAGAGCGCTCTTTGGCCAGAGCTCGTGCTCTTTGGTCCGTGCTCCTTTTGCGCTCAAACAGCGCGAGAGCCCCATTTCTGCCTGCTACCTGGGTTCATCTTGGGGACAATACTTACAGACAATGATGTATTAAGGGCAGGACATGTACGTACTGCTTAATGGAGATTGATAATTCATCGTTTATTTTGTTAGGAATAATCGTAAATCACAGAGCAAATTGATAACTGAAGTGAAGCCTTATAAAGATTTTCCTGTTTCCCACTCCTCAATGGTGAAACAGAGGGTGAGTGTACAATCATGTCGAACTTTTGGCGGTGTCAGTCTGCGTTTGCGTTGCTCTCAAAATGCGGAAGGGGAATAACTTTCATGGCCGTAAATGTCGCAAGAGCACTCCATTTGGGGGCTGTGACCGGTGTTTGAGCTCATCTGGACCACGACCACCAAATAGGTTGCCAAAACGCCCAACACCTATGTATGGAAGAAACAAATTGAATCAGCATCAAGCTAAAATTTTTAGTTTGGTTTATAACAAATTTTAGTTTTGTCTTCTATCAACTGAAACTTTATTGACATTTTTTAGTGTCTAAAGTAGTTTGGTGCAGACTAAAACGTTTAGTAACGAAATCAGTTCCATCACTATTTTTCCTATTTATACTTTTAGCGATAACAACTTTTAGCGATAACAACTTTTTTTAGTTTGGTTTAGTCAACTGAAAAACTTAAACCAAGAAATAAATTACTAAAAGTTATAATTCGAATTAGTTTAGTTTTGCCAGCCAAAGTCGTATTTTCTCGTCTGCACATACAGATAATATGAAGCTTCGGTTCATCGAAACCAATCCCCAGCCCGTCAACGTGACCGGTGCATCCCTCAGGCGTTGCAGACTCCGATGTATATGCTTCTCCAAGTCCACGTCCAGGTTAGGATTCTCCAAAATCATGTGAAGTTCTGGCACGCACGATTCAGCCTGTCAAAGGAAATTGTCGAACAAAAATCACCCTTTCCCCGTGATAAAACATTTATGGAGAGGCACGTTCTACATTATCGACAGTGCGGCCGTAAAAAAATGTTCAAAAAAAGGAAGGGCATCAAAAAAAGGTATCAGTGAGCAAGCGGAATGTTGAGCTATGCGCGTCAAAAGCAAAGCCTGTGATTGGCCTATTCACATTTTTCGATTGTTGACAGCCCTTACAGATTAACCCTCTGAGTGTCGGTCAGCTTACACTGGCTTAATTCTTCCTTCAAACTCAATTTGCTGATCAAGCATTTGGACTTTCTAGATACGGTTTTTTGCTTTGATCCTATTACAGAACCGTGAAATATAAAGTAAAAACAACTTTTGAAAAAACAAATTGGAAGTGGTAGAACTGATTAAGCCAAACTTGGCTTAAAACTTAAATAGCATGTATACGAACTTGCGGTGTGTGCTGAAAAAAAATGTCCGAGCTTCGAAATTAAAAAGAGTTATAGCCAACGACCATACCAATGAAATCCAGTTGAAAATGAAGTAAACAAGAAATCTTGAGCGGAATGAAAAAATTGAACTCATTAGGAAGATGTTTTGATTCCCTATCGGCAAAATGTTAGCTGTTGTTAGGTTGTTGTGTGAAGGCGCAACAGCGCCGCCTGGCGGTACGGCACTAACTGGGCAGGAAAAGTGCCAAATGCACCCTAGTCACGTCAACCATTCAAGTTAGGTACATTCCTTATTTAAGCCAACTTTGGCTGACGCAGCATTACCCGTATACCTAAAACACCCGGCTACCAAAGGGTTAACCAGATGCGATCAGCGAATTTCCGAAATTCGCTGATCGCATTTCTTTGACATCTCTGGCTGAACATTTGTTAATCGAAACTTTTTTGATAGATTTTGTTGATTGATGGGAAACTTTGACGACCGCACTCTCGCTAGTACCTCATAGCTAAGGTAAGCGGTCACCATGACGCGTGTAAGCACTAGCACCACACCACCGAAAGCCCCAAACATGAACACCCCGTTGTCCAGGGCACTCTGTGTGACATAATGGCCCATCGAGGCCTCCAAGCGACTCCCGCTGATAAAGTAACTCATCAGCGACGTCAGCAGAATCACATCGGACGCCGTGAAGAGGAATAACGATGCGGAGAAGATGGCATCAAACTGATGCACGAGTTTGGACAGCCGGTAGTGCCGGTACAGAAGGTCGCCCATACAACTGCCATAATCACCGGCGCTTTTGTCGATGCTCCCGCCTTGTCGGGAGGTTTTTATACTCCTCGTAAGGTGGGAGAACTGCATACCGAGGGTCAGGCACATGATGATGAGCGTCATCAGGTGGATGCTGCGGAAGGAAATGGCCGTGGCTTCAATGATAAACATGGACAGTATGACCACCTCCGCGGGGAGAGACCACCCGAAGAGGGACTCATTGAGGCCTCTGACCGAAACGATTTTAGCGATTAAGCCGATGGGAAACATTATCCCGTAAATAAATCCCAGGTACGCTACGGTGAAGTTAACAATCCGTCGGAGTGGACGATATTGGGATTCGTCCGACCATAAACACGCATTCGCGATGCCAAACAAGACCGATGGCAGTTTGCGAGTCCGTCGCGACAGAATAATTAGACATAAAGCGGTGTTGAAGGTAGACTGGGCACGCGAAATAAAATGAAGCTTCAGGGATGTTGCCGTTTCGAGATTGGCGGAGGCCTGCAGGTAGAGGTACGTTAATTGGCCGAGAAAGAGGAGGAAAAAGCAGACCACAGCGAGTAATCTCAGCGTCGGGAATGTGGCGGAGCATTTGCTCTGGCGTGAGTTTGACGAGCGTATTGTTCCAAATGCTCCCATGAGCCCGAGCATGATCTTAAATGCTCGTCGAAGATATGCTCGGCGTCGTTCATTTTCGCTTGTGGCAGCATCAGCGTGATCGTCGTTGGATATTTTGAGCGGTTGAAGAGCCATCCTGAACTGTAGATCGAGCACAACAAAGCAATTTAAACGGGATCACAATGGGGCGAATTGGGACAATTAAATGTTTATTCTTAGCCACTTCCTTAAGGTTCAATCAAGAAGCACTTTGTAATTTCCTTAGAGTCGACATCATCCAATGAAATCAACACCGAATACCGTCTCATCCCAAATTCAATTTTGAATCGATTGGTATCAACTTAATGAGTCTTGAATATTAGGGGGCGGAGCCTGACGTCACTCAGATCAATCGATTTCAAATTGAATTTTGGACAGAATCATTTCCAGATAGTTTATCGGACTGCACAGATAAGAGTCCCACAATACTGAAACTGCTACACGAAATAGGAGCAACCAAACTTGGAGCGTGAAGAGAAACGTATGGGTACAAGGTAACGAGCCAGTATTGTTGCAGGTTTTGGTTGATGATGAAAAATTAACTGATCTCAAAAAGGTCAAACACGTTGACGACAACCAACGCAGCAGAAAGTGAATCGCAGTTGAGCGAGTCAGTCGCGAAGGTAGAGCAACAAAACCGTTCCGCAGTCTGCCATATGGTACGAGTTCTCTCGCAGAAAGCAACATCTAACTGGAGAGCGTGTCCTTCAAGCATGAAATTGCTGACATTACTCGACCTTCACTGTATCACAATTTCATGAAACACACAAGGGGCACTTCAGTGTGGCATCGCGAATGTTGTGGAATCCCGCGCGATGTTGTAAATATTTGCTGTGGTTCCGCATGAGCTGTGAGTTTTCCAGTATCCATATGCAATGCGGCAGATTGTGCAACCATGTGATTGTTTTCCTTCCTGGTGCTCGAGATGTATCCGCTTCATCCGACCCGACCTCTCCCCCTCCCTATCCTCTGTCGACAAGATCGGCCTTTCGCACTGCACCCTTTTTAACCGCATTCCTATACATCCCGATATCCATATTTATATTCACGCTTAACGATGAGAATCTGCATTCCAGCTATTCCTGCGCTGTGGCCCCAGAAACCTAGCCGGAAAAATTTGCCGCTCCAACATCTCTTTCGATTCGCCTCTTCTCGCTGTTTCCTTATCAGAACGACACGCTTAGGCAAAAAGGTCCCTCCCCTTGCCTCCCCTCCCTCCCACATTGAGTAGCACTTTTAAAAGCAACAGGGGATAAAAAGGGGGAAGGGAAAGGGGAGGGGTCTTGTAACCTAAGTCGAAAGCTGTCAGGGCAATGCCCCGCCCCCCAGGGTCGGCGAGCTAAATCTACAGTATAGTGACCCCAAACCTGAAACTCTTCTTCAGATCCCTGAAAGGCATAAAACTCCTTTGCTAGTAAGGATTTTCGGATGGGCACATTGACGACTCTACTGATTTCGTCTACTGTTTCGCAATACCAGTAGGCTTACATTTTTCCCAAATTGGTCTTGGCCCAACGCCCAGGCTCTCTCGTGGTTACACTTTGAGCGACACGGTCTTCAAAGTTTTGTCTCTCGTTAGTGCTGCCGTTTCAAATGTGTTATCGTTCGTCTCGATTTCGTGATTGTTATAATTCCCGAATATGCAGATAAGAAAGGTTTTTCGGAGAATTCCCGTGCAGTAACGAAACCTAAGAATCGGTGACTTGAATGATAAAATTCACTTGCAGGAAGCGTACAAAAAAACGCAGAGATCTGATTAACCCACACAGGAGCAAGTGTCGATTGTCTAAGCATATTCGGCACCGGCAGGAAAGGAACAGCAATTCTGACGTTTAATTGAGCTGCTCTTAAAAAACTGCCGCGGAAGTATTTCCAGAACTGGTCAAGTTGCAATGACAAGCCATCCGCAATCCTTGTCCGGCGTTTGCGCTCATCTGGACCACCACCACCAGATAGGTGGACAATACGCCCAAGAGCTGAATATAAAACATACAGAATACTGAGAATAGTGTGAAAAAGGTCATCTGTTTGGACTGCATACATACTGAAAGTACGAAGCTCCTATTCATGGAAACCAATCCCCAGCCCGTCAGCGTCACCGGCGCATCTCTTAGTCGATGTAGACTCCTGTGTATATGCTTTTCCAAGTCCAGGTGGATGTCAGGATCCTCCAAAATCATGTGTAGCTCCGGAATACACGATTCAGCCTGTCGGAAGAAAGAGGTTAAGCAAAAAATCTAAAAATGGCAGTCTTTAGATATTGTATGACCCTGGAAAACCAGTGGCGGATTGAGGTTGGTTTGAAGGGGATGACAAGGCTTCTGGGGAGAGGGGGCAACTCTATGGACTTTTCGTTACCATGTTCAGCGGTTACGAGGATCAACCACCCAGCGAGCTATTTTAGTCACTTTTTTTGCGTGCACCTTACCCTGTAGCTGAGGTAAGCCGTCACAATAACTCGTGTAAGTATCAAAAGCACACCACCGACGGCGCCATTCATAAACATCCCATGATCCAGGTCTGTTCCTGTGACATAATGACCCATCTTCGCCTCCAACCGATGCCCGCTTATAAAGTAACTGATCAACGACGTCACGACTATCAAATCGGACGCCGTGAAGAGGAATAACGATGCGGAGAAAATGGCATCAAACTGATGCACCAGTTTAGACAGCCGGTAATGCCGGTACAGAAGGTCGCTCATACCACTTGCATATTCACCGGCGCTTTTGTTGATGCTCCAGCCTTGTCGGAAGGTCTTCATACTCCCGGTGAGATAGGCGAACTGCATACCGAGGGTCAAACAGGTCATGATCATCATCATGAGGTGGGTGCTGCGAAAAGAAACGGCCGTCGCCTCGATGAGCAGCATACCGAATGAAACTATTTCCGCTGGGATGGTCCATCCGAGAAACGACTCATTCAGACCTCGAACCATCAGGACTTTCATCAGTAAACCCACAGGGAGGACCACGCAGTAGAGGCATGCGAGGTACGCCATAGAGAAGGTGATGAACCGACGGAGTGGGCGAAACTCCGAGTCGGAGGACCACGTGCATGCACTAGCAATGCTGGAAAGGACTGAGGGTAGTTTCCGACTCCGTCGCGACAGAATGATCAAGCCCAAAGCAGTAGTTAGAGTCGACTGGGAGCGTGATAAGAAATGAAGTTTCAAGGCGGTTGCCGTTCCAACTGTCGCGATGGCCCGTAAGAAGAGGTGTGTGAATTGGGCGAGAAAAAGCATGACAAGACACACCGCGGCAATTAATCTCACAGTTCGGCAGATCTCGGAGCATTTGCTTTGTTGTGTGCCTCCCGTCGAGCTCGTTACCCCAAATGCTCCCATGACCCGCAGTAGTTTGCCAAAGGCTCGTCGAATGTATGCCCGGCGCTGCTCATCTTCGTGATTGGCAGCCTCATCATTGGCTTCGGTTATCTTCAACGGCTGAAGAACCATTGTGAATCACAGGCCTGCTCTCGAATCCCAGTAACTTGAATGTTTACAAAATCGAGGAAATGTTGGATGATGATACGGATGTGATAATCCGTACAGTGCATACGGAGGAAAAGCGACTTTTCGTAATGTAGATCGAGTAGCACACGCGATCGTTGGACAAAATTGAAGACCGATCAATAGACTGAATCTTAACCAATAAGGGTTCTGAGTAAAACTTCGAGTAGGAGCTATGACAGGAAGTGCGTCCAGAGAGGCAATCGCTGAACATAACAGGGTCTTGGCGCAAACGGTTTCGGGCTGTAGTCCGACTGGGCCAAGTGATACCGAACCGAAACTTCGAAGAACGGAGTGCAAAATTTAAACAGGAACGCGAGGGAGGTGTGGCCTAAAGTGTTTCAACGGAGATTGGCCGACGCGCGCCCGACAACACGCTGGCTGCGCACCTGTGTCGCGTAGAAGCCGGATCAGTCAACCGTTTTCCCAAAAATGTGTAACACTTTTTAACCTGCCAAATTCGACCAAGTTGCCGGCGTGTAGTCAGGCGCACGGCGACCAATTGTCGCCGACACACTTTATACCACACCTCCCTCGCGTTCCTTTTTAAATTTTACACTCCGTCCTCCCATGTTTCGGTTCCGTATCACTTGGCCCAGTATTGGGTCGAACTACAGTCCGAAACCGTTTGCGCCCACACCCTTATAATTGCGTGGTATCCAAAACCGATACTTATGGGAAGGTTATGTGCAGCTGATGAGGAAGGAATGTGTTTATTTTGCTGATATTACTCTCTGTCGCCGGCAGTCCGTTTTATCGACATAAGAATGCGCTCAATGTTCTGCCGTACTGGCAAGGACGCCACACGCAGATGTGCTCCAGAGAGATGTGTTGTAAATATTTGTGAGGATCTCCACTGAGGTACTTAGACCTGCCAGCTGTTGAGCTAACAGGCCCAAGCCTGTCCTTTTCTCTCCGACGATATAATCAGTCTTTCAGATTGCTGACTTTGTGTTTTCATAGCGACTTCCCTTCTCACATGGCTTGAGGCATGTTTGTGTACCGTATTCAGACCGAATCTTTTGTGAACAGTCTGACCAAGGTACTATGAATGCCGGGTTTTCCGCTAGGGCCTTCGAATAACGCTCAGATCACAATTTCTTTACTTTTATATCGGACAGTTGTAACCAATAGTATCCAATTTCGCAGGTCCCAGATCACAAAAGAAGCCAAAATCGCAAGACGATAAAAATTAGACTGAATGCGAATCAGAAATCAAAGCAAGAAATCGAGTCTCGAACCGAATTATGAAGCCTATTGTTAGGGAAGTGCCTCGCAGGCCCCGCCCTACTGCATATTTGTGTATGTTATGATTGGATGATTGGTGTGTCTGTGTATTCCTATGGTGAGCGTTCGAGCTCTCGACTCGACGCCCACAACATAAAATCAGTGTCGTGTTCATCTCGTTTCTGTTCCCTTCTCCCTCTCGCGGCACTCATCAGTTAATAGCTCCCCCCTAATAACATCTGTTGGACCACGCCCAACAAGTCCTCATATCCAACCATCACAGCTATTTGACTCGTTAATACCTTACTTAGTAACTCTATCTACCCTATTAACCCTATTCTGCTGCCACAGCTAATTACTTGTATGTAATTCTGATGTGTGTGCTATTTACTATCAATTCTATAGTTAACACTTTACTATATAATCAGATGTCTTACTAGTTATAAGAGGCAGTTGTACTTCCTCTTTCCTTTCTTCTAGTTTACTTCTCTACCGATCACCACATTCAGTCTAATAAACTTGTTAACTATCCAACCCCCGGTTGGTAGACCTAAGACATCCTTTTCGGACAGGCATGGCTGCAATGTTAACAAGCGCATTCTTCGACCGACACAGAAACATTATTCGCACAAGACAAAAACATGAGAACTATTTATAGTACGAGAATTACGGTAAGATTATTTTATTTTTGAATCGGGGTCGTTCAGGCCAGGGAGATAGAACGTGTGACAGATCAGAACAAATGGTTTCATTTTTCCTAGTAAATCTAACCTATTTTTGTCTGCTGAAAATAAATGCAGCAAATTGTTTTTTGCAGTTTACCGAAATACAGAGGATTTGTGGACGTGAACGGTAGACGGTAGATGGACGATGAATGAATGCACAGTGGATACTAGACCAATTGGCGTACAGATGACTTACAGGCAGATGAAACAATTAACGCTTGGGTTGACTGACAGCTGGCAAAGGGATCGAGGTCAAACATACGGAATAAGAGGTCAAAGAATAGTTATAAGAATACATTCGCCTCTTTGGTTCAAAAACTCCAACAGATCTGATTTTTGGATGGTCTCAGAAACCTTTTTGAGTGTCTTTTAGCTTGAAAAGAAGCAACGAAGAAATAAAAGGGACGCTTAAAACTAAAAATGGTGAGCTGTACAGAACAGACAGTTGGGGACATGACAAGCGTAGAAGTGCCGGTGGATGCGATCAGTGAAAGACTCCTCCCTCCCTGCTACCGTCCTTGTGACCATCCGTCGCCCATTTATGTAAACTTCTCATGCAGTCTCTCACTTATCCATGCTTCCATCCGTCGGCCGTTAATATCCATTTTGGGTTTGCAGACCGTCCGTTTATCTGTTCTTCTGTCGGTTCGTCTGTTTATCTGTCCGTCCAACGGTCCGGCCATTCGTTTGGCTTATCCGTCCGCCCTTTCATCGTGCGACAGTCGGTTTGTCTGACAGTCGGTTCGACTCTCCGTCTAGTCGTGAGTCCATTCCTTTATCCACCCATTCGTTCTATCTCCAGTCCGCCCATTCCTTGGTAAATCCATCTGTTCGCCTTTTCATCCGTCCTCAGCCCTTTCATCCGCCAGCCCTCGGTTTGTCTGACCGTCCATTCGAATCCCACTCTAAGCGTTCGTTCGTTCAACTACCCTTGCATCCATGCGTCCAACCGCTCGACTCGGTCCACCTCCGACAGTCTGTCGGCATGTCGTTTGATCGACTTTACATCCAACAGCTTTCGTCTAACATCTTTATTTCAAACTCGCTAATCTCCCGGGTTTTGCACGCTCTTGCAACAGTGATACGAGGACATGGCCCGAGAGCTTACATGAGGCTGTGTCTCCTTCGCTTATTTAATTCACATAGACCATTCCGAAGACAAGTACACACAATTACCGAAAAAAGCAGCCAAGGAGTTTCTTTTCTCGGAGTTTTCGGGCGACAGTCTCAAAAAAATCAATTACTTAAGACTAGTCCTAAAAACAACTGACGCAACCGAGAGATGCGTTGCTGTGAAAAGAACAATTGACAGTTATCGTAAAAGCTGAAAAGGACTGAGCACGATCATGGTATAACTGAAAAAATGGCAGTGGTTATAACTGTGCTCCATTACTTTGAACCAGATAAGATTCAACCAGATCTTGCTGTATAATCACGGTGCCATACTTTATTAAAATGGCTAAACAGATCAGTAATAACTAAGAACATAAGTAGGATAGCTTGATGAAAATTCGCTGATCCAAAAATAGCGGCAAAGAATAATAAATTTTATGAAACAATCAGAATTTTTGATAATCCTAGTTATAGAACGTTCAACAATTACGTCAGCGCTCGATATTAGGCGGCCGTACCTCTACCTCCTCTCTGTCAGAGCTCGTCAGTATTTTTTTTTACCCCCCCCCCTGAATTTCAAACGCTGATGTCAGCGCCGTTGAAACCCACTATGCGTCAAAATCTTTGCTTGATCAGGAAAGACATTCACAAATAACGCCAGGAATTCATTGTAAACCGACGGCATCTTCGCCTGAAATAGAAGATTTGCGATTCCAATGCGCAGGTGAAGAAGGCATCAAGTAAATGCAGCCCCTCAGGTGACGTACCTGTTTTTCTGGTGGAGCCATCGGAACCTCTTGTCAGTACTAATATGATGCTCAAATGAAGGGAAGAATAATGGCATGTGGGTCTATAAAATGTTACTGAAATACGCGCTTTTTTCAAATTTTCAGAATCAAGGAAATTTTGAGATTTAAAATTGCTGACGTAATCCAAGAACAGACCCCCACCCCTATACGTCAGAGCTCGTCATCGATTGCTGACACGTACCCCCCTAAATTCGCTAACATAATTGTTGAACGTTCCCTTTAGCAAATATTGTAATGCTGCTGAGAGTTTGACCAGAAACTAGGTGGTGACTCCGCATTGATTAGATGCCATTCAGACCGGACAGTCCGCAAGTCATCATTATGACATACAGGCGCTCTGAGTCGGAAAGCATAATACAACTGTAATTAATTTTACAGATTTTGAGAGGTATGGATTTTTAAATTTGGAATAATAAGGGTTTCAATGTGGCGGCCACACTAGTAAGGAATTTACAGTATTATCAACACAGTAATGAGAGCGCGTGGTTCACCACAAACTTTTTCCATGTACTCATTGGCGTTTTTTTATTATACCACTCTTTTTCTACTGTTGTTGGAATCTCTTTACGTTAACTATACAGTATTTTTTGTTTGTTCCATTATTCCTCTGCTAAAGCAAGAGGGTACCTGTGCGTGTGAGTCTTGACCATGTAGTCTGTAACGTTTATTCCATTACTTCACTGTTGTAACAGGAGGGTGGCTAAGCCTGTGAGCCTTAACCATTTATCTATGGAGATTATTTCATTATTCCATTGTTGTAGATAGAGTGTGTGGGTGGCCATGGGCCTTAACTATGTGGCCTATGGAGATTATTTCATTATTCCACTGCTGTAGGGACAGTGTATGGGTGGTTATGGCCCTTAACCATATGGTTTATGGAGATTATTCCATTATTCCACTGCTGTAGGAATAGCATGTGGGTGGTCATGGGCTTTAACCATGTAGCCTATGGAGTTTATTCCATTATTCCATTGCTGTAACAAGAGGCTGGCTGTATCTGTGGGCCCTTACTATGTAGTTTATGGACTTTATTCCATTGAGAGTAAGAGTCTGTTTACTTACTCACGTCTTGTTTCACAGTTCTTGCATCCGAAATAACCACTGGAAATTTATATAAGCTTGTGCCAGAACTCACCAAATCTCCCAGGTCCAGGTTGGGATCCTTCAAAGCCATGTGCAGTTCTGGCACGCACAATTCAGCTTGTCGGAGTAAATTGTCAAACAAAAATCATCCCTTCTCGTGATAAAACATTTATGGAAAAGCAAATTCTATATTAGCGCCAGTACGGCCGTCAATAAAATGTGTAAAAAGTAATGTAAAAAAGGGTATCAAAACAAGTATCAGTAAGCATGCAAAATGTTGTGCCGTTCGCGTCAACGCTAAGGCCTGTGATTGGCACATTGGCCTGCAGGTAGAAACACGTAAATTGGCTGAGAAAGAGGAGGAAAAAACAGACCGCCGCGAGTAATCTCAGCGTCCGGTACGGGGCGGAGCAATGGCTCTGCCGTGAGTTTGGCGAGCGTATTATTCCAAATGCCTCATGAGTCAGAGCATGATTTTACATGCCTGCCGAATGTATACTCGCCGTCGTTCATTTTCGCTGTCGGCAACGTTATCGTTGTTAGGTCTATCAACAGGAAGTTTGATAGATAACAAGTTTATTAGACTGAAAGTATAGATATGTAGAGAATGAGAACTGGAAGAAAGGAAAGAAGATGTATAACTGCCTCTTGTAAATAGTAAGACATCTGATTATATAGTAAAGTGTTAACTATAGAATTGATAGTAAATAGCACGCACATCAGAATTACATACAAGTAATTAGCTGTGGCAGCAGAATAGGGTTAATAGGGTAGATAGAGTTACTAAGTAAGTAAGGATTGGGTATGATGACTTGTTGGGCGTGGTCCAACATCGTAGTCGTCGTTCGGTATGTTAAGCGGTTGAAGAACCGCCTTGAACTGTAGATCGGGCTGATTAGTCGCACAACAAAGCAATTCAAACGGGGCCACAAAGCGGCGAATTGGGTCTATCAAATGTTTATCCTTTGCCGTTTCTTTGAGGTCCCATCAAAAAGCACTAATAATTTCATTAGAGTCGACATCATCCAATGAAATCAACACCGGATACTGTTTCATCCCAAATTCAATTTGCATCAATTAGCATCAACTAAATGAGTCTTGAATATTAGGGGGCGGAGCCTGCTGTCGAAAATATGTCACTCAGGTGAATCGATTCCGAATTGAATCATTTCCAGATAGGTTTATCGAAATGCACAGATAGAGTCCCACAATACTGAAACTGCTAAGTAGCACGAAATAGAAACAACCAAACTGGAGGCGTGAAGAGAAACATATTGGTATAAAGTTACGAACCAGTACGAGGCAAAACTTTTAATTCGGCTTACGGGCCAAGTCGCTTTTAATTCGGCAAGCTTTTTTGCGTTCCATGCTATCTCAGTGCCAGTGACTTGGCACAGACTTTGAAACTTTGATAAAGTCAAAGAACATTTTGTCAACAAGAGGGAGTTGAGAGAGATGCAGGAATACCTTTGTAGAGTTTAGACGACCGTTTCAAACAAAACAAAGGATATTTTTGCTGTAAAAGAGACGGGATTGAGGCGGTAGAGGCGCCACTCGCAGCCCAGACATACTGGCACCTCGTAGTGAAAAGTGCGTCAATGGCGCCCCTTGCGCCCCCCATATAGCCGAATTAAAAGCGATTTCGACGTTAGCCTAATTAAAAGTTTTACTTCGTACTGTTGCAGGTTTTGGTTGATGATAAACAATTAAGGGCTATCAAGAAGGTCAAACACGTTGACGACGACCATCACAACAGAAAGTGAATCCCAGTCGAGCGAGTCAGTCGCGAAGGTAGTGCGATATAGCCACTAAGCAGTCTGCCATATGGTACGAGTACTCTCGCAGAAAGCAACATCTAACTGGAGAACGTGTCCTTCAAGCATGGATTTGCTGACAACATTACTCGACCTTCACTGTATTACAATTTTATGAAACACACAAGGGGCACCTCAGTGTGGCATCGCGAATGATGTGGGATCCCGTGCGATGTTGTTAATATTTGCTGTGGTTCCGCATGAGCTGTGAGTTTTCCAGTATCCATGTGCGATGTTGCAGATTGTGCAGCCATGTGATTGTTTTCCTTCCTGGTGCTCGAGATGTATCAGCTTCATCCGATCCGACCTCTCCGCCCCCTCCCTCATTGTCTGTCGACAAGATCGGCCTTTCGGACTGGACCATTTTTAAACGCATTCCTGAACGAATGTTGCCCGAAAAATCTAAACGCCCACTTTTATCTTCACCCTCGTGGTTATGGCCACACAGCCACACAAATCTTTGAGCGACACATGGTTCCCGAATATGCAGAGAAGAAAGGTTTTTCGGAGAATCCCGGTGCAGTAACGAGACCTATGTGTCTAAGACTTGAATGCTGAAATTCACTCACAGCAAGCGTACGAACAAAACGTAAAGATTTGATTAACCCACAGGAGTAACCGTCGATTATCTTAACATATACACCACCCTCAACAAAGGAAGAACAATTTTGACGTTTCATTGAGCTGCTCTCAAACAACTGTCGCTGAAGTATTTCCAGAACTGGTCAAGTTGCAATGACAAGCCATCGGCAACTCTTGGCCGGTGTTTGCGCTGATCTGGACCACCACAACCAGGTAGGTGGACAATACGCCCAAGAGCTGCATATAAAACATACAAAATACTGAGAATAGTGCGAAAAAGGTCATCTGTTTGTACTGCATACATACTGAAAGTACGAAGCTCCTATTCATGGAAACCAATCCCCAGCCCGTCAGCGTCACCGGCGCATCCCTTAGTCGATGTAGACTCCTGTGTATATGCTTTTCCAAGTCCAGGTGGATGTCAGGATCCTCCAAAATCATGTGTAGCTCCGGAATACACGATTCAGCCTGTCGGAAGAAAGAGGTTAAGCAAATGGCAAGCCTGCTGGGCGGGGGTGGGCAACTCCATTGGACCGCAAGCCGTAACACGTTCTAAATAGAAAATTTCTAATAAATTTTGATCTCCGCCCCAAGGAACAATGGCTTGAGGAAGCAGTGGCGGATTGAGGTCAGTTTGAAGGGGATGACAAGCCTACTGGGTGGGGAGTGGGGCAACTTTATTGGACCGCAAGCCTTAATATGCCTTAACACGTGAAAATCCTAATAAATTTTGATCACTCTCCCTCTCCCCCCCCCCGGACAATAACTCGGTCAATCCGCCAACTGAAAGCACTGGTCCTTTTCCACTATCAACGCGATATTAGCTAGGCAGCTTTTCGTTACCGTGTTCAGCGGTTAAGAGAATTAACCGTACCGCAAGGTCTACCCAGCGATCAAATTTCAGTCACATTTTGTGCGGGCACCTTACCCTGTAGCTGAGGTAAGCCGTCACAATAACTCGTGAAAGTATCAACACTACACCACCGACGGCGCTGCTCATAAACATCCCATGATCCAGGTCTGTTCGTGTGACATAATGACCCATCGTCGTCTCCAACCGATGCCCGCTTATAAAGTAACTGATCAACGACGTCACGACAATCAAATCGGACGCCATAAAGAGGAATAACGACGCGGAAAAAATGGCATCAAACTGATGCACCAGTTTGGACAGCTGGTAGTGCCGGTACAGAAGATCATTCATACCACTTGCATATTCACCGGCGCTTTTGTTGATGCTCCAACCTTGTCGGAAAGTTTTCATACTTCTGGTGAGATAGGCAAACTGCATACCGAGGGTCAGACACGTGACGATGAGCGTCATGAGGTGGGCGCTGCGAAAAGCAATGCTCGTCGTCTCGATCATCATCATACCGAATGAGACTACTCCCGCTGGGATGGTCCATCCGAGAAACGACTCATTCAAACCTCGGACCCTCAGGACTTTCATCAGCAAACTCACCGGAAAGATCACGCAGTAGATGCATGCGAGGTATGCCATGGAGCAGGTGATGAACCGACGGAGTGGGCGAAACTCCAAGTCGGAGGACCACGTGCATGCACTAGCAATGCTGGAGAGAACTGACGGTAGTTTCCGACTCCGTCGCGACAGAATGATCAGGCCCAGAGCGGTAGTTAGAGTAGTCTGGGAGCGTGAGAAGAAATGAAGTTTCAAAGCGGTTGCCGTTCCAACTGTCGCGAT